>CM069131.1:76909414-76968013 GCA_035221665.1 Okamejei kenojei
AAGACCCCCCGTCCCAAGTCCCCCCTCTCCGCCTCCCAAGTCTCCCCAAAAGTCCGCAAGTCTCCTCCCTCCGTCTCCCTCTCCCCCCTCTCTACAGTCTCAAGTCCCGCCAAACACAGGTCCGACAGATCAAATCACTCTTTCAGTGTCCAAGTGTGGATTTGTCAATGACCTCTGTCCGCAGAAGACTTTAGGAACAGAAATACAGAGGTACACTGGCAAGAGCTAACCAGCCGCAAACATAGGATGGCCAGTACATATGCCAAGAAGTACTTAAACGAGCCATCACAGTTTTGGAAAAAGTTCTTGCGGACCAGATGAGAACGAAGATTAACATATCAGAGTGATGGCTGGTAGCATACTATGGAGGAGAGACGGAATTCTCCACCATCCAAAGCATACCCCCAAATCTGAGAAACACTGTGGTAGGGGTATTTATGGCTGGGCCTGTATGGCTGCTGAAGTTCTGGCTCACTTATCTTCATTGAATGATACAACCTGCTGATGGTAGTAGCATAAATATAATTCTGAAGAGTATTGACACAACCTATCTGCTCAAGTCAAACAAATGCCTCAAAACGCCTTGGCCGGCTGTTCACTCTACAGCAAAGACATGATCCCCAACACCTAACTGCAAAATCACCAAAGGAGATTTTCACAGCAAAAAAATTAGTCAATTCTTGTGGCCCAGTCTATCGCCGGATCTGAACCCAATTTAGCATGTCTTTATAATGCTGAAGGAAAAAAAACCCCCTGGGGAAGGGGACTAGCCTCCAAAACAAGCTAAGCTAAAGATGCTGCAAAAAACCGGCCTGGCAGAGCATCACCAATTCATTGACATCACCAGACACCCAACAAATGGTGATGTCCAAGAATTGCAGACTACAAGCAGTCACTAACTACCATGCAAAGGATACGCAACAACAAATACTAAGCAAACTAGTTTAATTTCCATTGCTGTATCCCCAACATGTGGGTTGCCCTGAAATGTGGGGGAACTATGTATATACACTGCTGTAATTTCAACATGTGACACCAAGAAAGTATAAAAAGATAGAGGCCTTTAAAAAATCGTGACAACGTGCACTCTAACCCAGAGATGCCAACCCTAAATTTAGTTCACAGAAACATTCAACCCATTTGTCAGTACCAAATGGGGGTAAATGCATTTCTCTCATAACATGTTTGCGGCACCAGAAATATGTATGGCAACGACCCAAAATCTGCAACGCGCGTTGAATCCAACCTTCCTTTTTTTCAACTATACTATATACAAACTCATTAAACAACAAATAAACAACCATTAGTATACACATACACATAAACTTCAATTGTCTAAATACAATTGCCGATGTTGGGGAGTTTCAGAAACCAGGGCCACATCTTAGAATAAGGAGTAAGCCAGTTAGAAACGTAGACGAGGAAACACCTCTGTTCCTTGCACATGAATGTCTTTACAGCCTTTTGAACCTCTCTGTCTGTAGCATCATCCTTACCCACCATCGCTCGTTCCCGTTCTCCCTCGTTCCCGTTCCCCGCCCTTCCCGCTTGCAACGTGGCCAATCCGCCGCACGTTCCCCGCCCTTCCGCTGCACGTGACCAAGCCGGCCGGCACGTTCCAACGCTCCCCCTCTTTTCCCGCTGCACGGTCCACCGCCGCTCATTCCCCCGCTGCACGTGTCCAACCGCCGCTCGTATCCCGCTCCCGCGCCCTTTCCCGCTGCACTGTCCGACCGCCGCTCGTTCCCGCCCTTCCCGCTGCACGTGTCCAACCGCCGCACATTCCCGTGCAACGTGTCCACCGCCCGCTCGTGTCCCGTCCCCCCCTTACCCCGCTGCACGTGTCCAAACCGCCGCGCATTCCCGCTCCCGCCCCCGCCCTTCCCGTTTATTGTTTTGATATTTTGCGTTTCCCAAGGCCCTTCTCAACGTAACGACTTGTTTGCCTGCCGGAACAACACCGTATTTTAAGGTTGTTTCGCCGGGACGAGAATAACGGCGAATCCGGGAACCGTTGGTAACCCTGCTAACCCACATGTGATTTTTTTCCTATTATAAATCACAAACTGGAAGAACAGAGGCAAATAAATAAATGAAGGGTCTTTGTCCAAACATTATGGCGGCACAAAACACATGCGGTTTCACCAACTCTTATAAAACTGAACATACCTCACAACTCTATACTCAATACTGACAGATGAAGGCCAAAGGGTCAAAATCTTTTTTTTGACCACCTGTGCAACTTCGACCTCAAGTACCATGCACCTGTACACCTAATCGCACTGCTCAACAACACTACCCAGAGGTCCCACCATTTATTGTTATTCTGACTTCTTCTGTTGGAAATTATGTCTAATATGTGCAATCTGTTGGACCTTTATTGTGCGAAGGTCAGTTGCACACATGAAGTAGGAAGCAGGATGCAGTCTTCCTGTCTTTTGTTTTTCTGTTCATGTTCAGAGCAGCAGAATCCAACCGTCCCAATCCTAGCTTGCTACCCTAAGAAAGCAATGGGCCTGTAAGCTTATAAGTTCACTGTATGCTTTGGAATGCTATATTGAGATATTATTTATGGCAGATCGATGTTTAACTCATTTCAAACTTCATAACTTTGTGAATGTTTTTAGACTGTTAGCAGGCGCCATTTTGTAGCACCTTAACATCCAAGAATAGGATTTGCTTTGATTGTAATAGAATTGCTTATTATATATTTGCCCTATAATGTTTCCACTGTTTTAGAAGATTTTTTATATTTCTTCTGTAAAGAGAGTAATTTGTGTATCTTTCCTTCTCCTTTATAGTTTTCCACTCGTTTTTCAATATTAGGAATGACGGCACTGGAAAATCATTAAACTTAAGAGCAGAGATGCTAACTTCCTGACGTGTCTATAATTATTGAATCGAGTTTGGCTGGCTGTCAATCTACGTCAGGATGACAGTACAGTGAAAAAGCCAGGAGAACAATGAGTGAAGCAAGCAACAGCAATAAAGCTGCAAAAATAGAAAAGACAAAGGATCATGATGATAATGCATCACAAACGAGCTCACAACTCACGTCCTCCTCTAGATCTTCGAGTAGCGCAGCCGCTAAAGCTCGGGCAAAGGCCGAGGCTGCACGTGCAAGAGCATCATTTGCTGAGAGAGAGCTGGACATTAAAAAAGAGAGAGCAAGACTAGAGGCAGAGAAAGCAGGAGAAGAAGCCACTTTAGAAGCTTTACATTTGAAGCAAGAGGCTGCTGCTGCTCTAGTACATGCTGAAGCTTTGGAAGCAGCTGCAGAAGTGGAAGATAGAGAACGTCACAGCCAAGGTCAGTCACACTTACAGCAAGTCATAAAGCAACGAACAGAAGAAGATGTGCAGGAGCAGAGTGAATGGCTAACTGTCAACGCTATCACCTCTTCACCTGGCAGACCATGCATCAATGAGGACTCGCCACCACCAGCAAAACATGAGGTCACCCAGGTGACTCATTTTCACGCTACAATGAAGGTTACCAACACCCTCAGGTCTACAGAGGTGAAACCAAGAAAGCATTGAGGCATCATGCTTCCCCATCTCGTATACACCAGGCTGGCCAAAGCCCTCCCTGCAAAGCCTGCTTTGTTGAAGCGAAACCTCTATTAGGCCATATAGCTTATGACGAACACCCTTTGAATCGTAAACAACACCTTACACCTGAGACAGGACCTGCTAACATGATCTATTTCGCCAAGTACTTAGCAAGAAGAGAACTCGTGACCAGTGGGCTCACTAAGTTCAATGATTGACCTGAGAGTATGGCAATCATCTTTTATTAACGCCATTTGCGGCTTAGATCTCACTGCTAGTGAAGAGCTAGATCTCTTAGTAAGGTGGTTAGGCAAAGAATCGTCAGAGCATGTCAGAGGAATTCGCTCAGCACATCTTACCGTTGCTCTTCAGTCTGTATGGGACAGGATCCTGGATTGTTACGCTGCTCCAGAGGTAATAGAGAGTTCTCTTTTCAAAAGGTTGGATAGCTTCCCCCGCATAACCAGTAAGGATCGCATCAAACTTCGAGAACTCGGAGATTTGCTTATGGAGTTGCAGGCTGCTAAAGAAGATAGATACCTACCTGGTTTGACTTACTTGGACATGGCCCGTGGCATCAACACAATTGTGGAGAAACTCCACCATGGCCTCCAGGAAAGATGGATCTCGTCGGGTTCAAGGTATAAAGAGAAGCACAGTGCCTGCTTCTTCCCACCATTCTCCTTCTTCACTACAGAGTTCATCTGTGGAAAGGCATGAACTAGAAACGACCCAAGTTTTGCCTTTTCAAGCAGTGTCAGTATCCTTCCAAGTATGAGAAGCCTACCCAGAGGCAGGATTATTCATGAAACCCCATATACGTACACAAGGACTGACATCGCTAACAACAGTTATAGACAATACAGACAAAGCAACGCACAGCAATGCTTGACCCGGCGAAGATTTGCCCCATCCACGGCAAACCTCATTCCCTCGCCAAATGTAGAGGTTTTAGAGCCAAGCCCATAGAGGAGCGTAAAACCTACCTTAAGGAGAACAGCATATGCTTCAGGTGTTGCGCCTCGTCTTCCCACTTCGCCAAAGACTGTAAGAAAGTGCCCAAGTGCAGAGAATGTGAAAGCGACCACCAAATCACAGCAATGCATCTAGGCCCTGCCCCATGGACCTCTAAGCCCCCCACTCAAGAGCCAGAGCCTACAGCGCGAAAGAACGAAAGTCTCAATCTTCCAACCACTATCACTTCCCATTGCCCTGAGGTATGTGGCCCTGGCCTTTCAGCTCATTCTTGCTCCAAGATATGCCTGGTAAAGATATACCCACGTGGGCAGCCTGAAAGCTCAATCACAGTCTATGCAAATCTTGATGATCGAGTAATCGCCCTTCAGCGAAGTCAAGCTTCTTTGATCAGTTTGGGATTGAAAGTGACCCATCCCCTTACTCGTGGAAAACTTGTGCAAGAGTGATGGATATGACAGGAAGAAAAGCAGATGGCTTTCAGGTTGAGGCTGTGAATGGAGGGATAGTCATTGATCTTCCTCCACTCATCGAGTGTGATGAAATTCCGGATAATAGGACAGAGATACCAATACCGGAGGCAGCACATCAACACATCCACTTATAAGTCCGGTTGCAGCTCTCACATCCCAGAACTAATCCAACTGCTCAAGATTCACACTCTTGCTTGGAAGAGATATCCTCAGAGTACACAAGATGAGGCAACAAATCAATGGGCCAGGGCAACACTCCTTTGCACAGAGACGATTAGGCTGGGTCCTCATAGGTGATGTTTGCCTTGGGGATGTGCATAAGCCAAGCATCAGCGCTTTAAAGACGCACATCCTTGACAATGGTCGACCCTCATTCCTCACGCCCCTGCCAGAGCCAAATATATCTCAGAGAGACGGTGAACCACGGCAGGGAGTCAATATGTTGGGATGTGTTCCTTCACCTACAAGTGTCTCTACTGATAAAGCAGCAGTAGATGAGCTTGGCACTCAGTATCGTGAGGACTGAGAATGATGAAACTCGTGTACTCCATCCTTTGAAGACATAGCCTTTCTAAAGGCTATGGAAGAAGAGTGCCATAAAGATGACACCAACAACTGGGTGGCGCCTCTAACCTTTTAGAAAGTACCCAGACCATCCTCTTCCCAATAATCGGGATCAGGCCCCTCTCGTCTTGCCTCTTTACAGTGCACCTTGAACAAAAGGCCTGCAATAAAAAAGACCTATGCTGATTCAGTAAACTCACAGGGGACAGAGAACTCCCCTCGATCCAGTCCACTTGTGAAGTTGAATCCAGTGATCCAGGATGGTGTCCCTTAAAGTCGGTGGACGCCTAACTCATGTACCTCTGGACCAAGCCGAAACGAGTCCTCTCATCCTGGGGAAACAAAGCCAACGTCACCAAGCTATTAGTGCAGCAACATCATAAAGATGTAAAGCACCAAGGCCGTCAGTTCACAGAGGGAGCCATCAGAGTGGCAGGTCTGTGGATTGTCGTTGGCAAGCGGCTTATTAGTCCGTTTTGCATTATTGCATCACATGTTGCAAAACTCAGGGGTAAGATGGAGAAACAGAAGATGGCTGACCTCCCTCCGGAACGCCCTCAGTAAATCCCCTCCATTCACATATGGTTGGTTTGGATGTATTCGGACCTTGGACAGTGGTCACTTGGCGAACAAGAGGAGGTGCAGCTCAAAACAAGCGTTGGGCGATTCTCTTTACATGCATGAGTACCCGAGCAATACATATTGAAGTGTTTAGAGTCCATGGACACTTTCTATCTGTATCAACGCCCTCCGCCGTTTCTTCGCTATCCGTGGACCAGCAAAACAGCTTAAACGGAACAAATTTCATCGGGTAAGTAGAGAGCTGAAGATGGACAAGGTTTCTAGCAAGCAGACAAATATCCACAGGTACTTAAGTCAGCAGGGATGCACATGGGAGTTCAACCCCCCTCACGCTTCACACATGGGAGTGGTCTGGGAACGTTTGATTGGCATCTCACGCAGAATCCTGGACTCCATGTTGCTACAGCGGAAGTCCGCTCCACCTCACTCACGTAGTCCTTTGTACCTTCCTGCTGAAGTATCAGCAATCATCAATGCGTAGACCATTAGTGCCAATCTCTTCTGATCCGGACTCACCATTCCTCCTAACTCCTGCAATGCTCCTTACCCAGAATCCGGCGTACCAGCTCCTCCATTGCCATTTCACAGAGGAAGACCTCCTCAAGAGCCAATGGAGGCCAGGTACAAACCTTGGCCAATGAGTTCTGGGTTCGCTGGAGACGGGAGTACTTGCCAACTCTGCAGAGCAGACGTAAAATGGAATGAGACACGCAGAGATCTGCAAACTGGAGACATTGTGCTTTTGAAAGACAGCCACTGTCCCGTAACGAATGACCTATGGGATTAGTTACCTTTGTTTTCCCAAACAGTGATGGCAAAGTGCGGAAGATAGAGGTCAGGACAGCTTCTCAAGGTACCTCTAAGAGCTACATGAGACCTGTCTCTGAGGTCATTCTTCTCCTTCCTGAGAGACAAGGATCCTGAAGTTACTTTAGCGGATGTTAGTAGTGGCATCTATCCTATCTGTCCTCTGCTGGAATTTATGTGCAATAGCGCCATCTGTTGGACCTTTATTGTGGAATGTCAGTTGCACACAGGAAGTAGGAAGCAGGAAGTAGTCTCCTGTCTTTTGTTTTTCTGTCATGTTCAGCACCAGAAGCAATCCGTCCCAATCCTAGCTTGCTACGCTTAAGAAAGCAATGGCTGTAGGTTTATATAGTTCACTGTATGCTTGGAATGCTATATTGGAGAATATTTATGGCAGATGATGTTTAACTCATTTCATTAACTTCATAGCAATTGTGAATGTTAGACTGTTAGCAGGCGGTCATTTTGTAGCACCTTAACATACAAGGAATAGGATTTGCTTTGATTGTTAATAGGATTGTTTATTATATATTGGCCCTATATGTTTCCGCTGTTTAGAAGATTTGTATATTTCTGTAAAGGAGAGTAATTTGTGTAACTTTCTTCTCCTTTATAGTTTTCACTCGTTTTTCAATATTAAGAAATGACAAGCACTGGAAAATCATTAAACTTAAGAACTTCCTGACTCGCGTCTGTATTATTGAATCGAGTTTGGCTGGCTCTCAATCTAACGTTCTACTTAACAATCACGTAGGGAGGTCAGTTACAACTTTCCTGCCTTTGTTCGAAGTCCCAAAATGCGATAAAACCACACAATCTTCTGCATTAAACTCCATCAATTCTCCTCCGCCCACCTGACCAATTGATCCACATCGTGCTGCAATCTTCACAACCATCTTCACTATCTACATAACCACTTACTTTTGTATCATCAGCAAACTTGCTAATCTTGCCCTGTATGTTCTCATGCAAAATCATTGATGTAGATGACAAACAGTAACGGGCCCAACAGTGAACCCTGAGGCAGGCCACTAGTCACAGGCCTCCAGGCCGAGAAGCATCCTTCCACCATCACACTCTGCTTCCTTCCATGGAGCCAATTGCAATCCATCAGCTATCTCTCCTTGGATGCCATACGATCAAACCTTGCATAACAGCCTACCATGCGGAACCTTGTTGAATGCCTTACTGAAATCCATGAACACAACATCTACAGCTGTGCCCTCAACAACCTTTTGGTCACGTCCTTTCGACAAAATCAGTCAGATTTGTGACACACGACCTTCCATGAACAAAACCATGTTATCGCGAATCAACCCATGGTCATCCAAATGCTTGTATATCCTATCCCTCAGAATACTCTCCAATAAATTTTACTAACTACAGATGTTAAGTTCTCCGGCCTATAGTTCCTAGCATTTTCCCTGCAGCCCTTCTTGAAAAGAGGCACAACATTTGCCGCCCACCCAGTCTTCCGGCACGAAAATTAAGGACGACTAGTAAATTTCTACCAGGGATGCTGCAATTTCCACTCTAGTTTCCCGCAATGAACTCGGATATATCTGATCAGAGCCCTAGAGATTTGTCCTACCTCCAAACACGACAGTACCTTCAGTATTTCTTCGGCGGTAACCCTGAATGCTCTCACAAAGACACTTCCAGTGACTGCTCCAATTTCCTCCGTCCTACTGCCCTTTCTCCTCGGTAAAAATACAGAGAAGAAATACTCATTTAATACCTTGCCCATCACCTGTGGTTCCGCACAGAGGTGACCGCTTTGATTCCTGAGAGGTCCCACCCTCTCTCTAGTTACCCTTTTCCCACTTTTGTACTTATAAAAAATCTTTTGGATTGTCCTTAATGCTACCAGCCAGAGCTATCTCCTAGCCCCTTTTTGCCCTTCTGATTTCCTTTTTTAGTTTTACTCCTTAGTTCCCGAAACACCTCCAGCGATGCACATGATCCCAGCTGCAGATTACCTGTCTCATGCATCCTTGTTTTGACTAATGTCCCAATTTCCCTCGTCAGCCAAGCTTTTCTATTCTTACGTTTGCCTGCTTTCCCCTTCACTCCTCAGGACACATCCTGAGTTTCCGTCAGCACACTTTTAAACACTTTTATCACACTTGGCCGATATTTCTTTCCCCTCAAATAACCTGCTCCAGCCCAATTTGAGCGAGATCTTCTCTCATACGCTCAAAGTTGGCTTTATAATAAAAACCCAGTTGAGCATTTCAACACTTGAACTCTCCCCATCCCTAGCCATAACTATCTTAAACCCTAATCAAAAAACTGTGGTCACTGTGGTCCCAAAAGGCTCCTCCACAAACACTTCTTTAACTTGCCCTTCCCAATTTCCCAAGCATTAGATCCAGCATTGCTCTACTCACGATGTGGGGCTTCCATATATACTTGTGCTCAAGAAAACTCTCCTGAACACTTTTTGATGAATTGCACACCATTTAAACCCTTCATGCTATGATTTTCCCAGTCTATATTGGGAAAGTTAAAATCCCCAACTGCAACAACCTTATTTGCCTGCAGATGATGTCTGCAATCTCCCAGCATATTTGTTCTTCTAATTCGCATTGACAATTCGGGGGGTCTGTAGTACACCCCCAATAAGGTGATCATGTCCCTTTTCTTGTTCCTCACTCCACCCATATAGCCTCACTAGATGAAACCGTCCGTATATCCATCAGAAACACAGCCATGACATCCTCCTTAACAAACAGTGCAACCCCCGTGCCCCCTCCCCTCCTATTTTTTTTCCCCCATCCCTATCTCTCCTGAAGCTCCTGTACCCCAGAACATTGAGCTGCCAGTCCTGCCCATCGCTTAACCAGGTTTCAGTCATGGCTACAATGTCCCAGTCGCTTGTACCTATCCATGCCCTAAACCCATCTGCCTATCTGTCAGGCCCAATACAAACATAGAAAACAGTGCAGAGCCATTTGGCTCTTCGAGCCAGCACCACCAAATTCATTATGATCATGGCTGATCATCCACAATCAGTAAACGCCGGCCTGGCTTTTCCCCATATTCCTTGATTCCGCTAGCCCCGAAGCTCTATCTAACTCTCTTTAAATTCATCTAGTGAATTGGCCTCTACTGCCTTCTGTGGAAAAAAATTCCACAAATTCGCAACTCTACTGGGTGAAAACATTTTTTCTCATCTCAATTTTAAATGGCCTCCCCTTTATTCTTAGACTGTGCCCCCTGGTTCTTGACTCCCCCCAACATTGGGAACATTTTTCCTGCATCTAGCTTGTCCATTCATTTTATAATTTTATAAGTTTCTATCAGATCTCCCTCTCATCCTTCTGAATCCAGTGACACAAGCCCAGTCTCTCCCTCATATGACAGTCCTGCCATCCCGGGGATTAACCTCATGAACCTATGTTGCACTGCCACAATAGCAAGGATATCTTTTCTCAATTTAGGAGAACCAAAACTGCACATAATACTCCAGATGTGGTCTCACCAGGGCCCTGTACAACTGCACAAGGACCTCTTTACTCCTTTACTCAAATCCTCTTATTATGAAGGCCAACATGCCATTAGCTTTCTTCACTGCCTGCTGTACCTGCATGTTTACTTCCAGGTCTATTTGCACTTCCCTTTTTCCTAATCTGCCTCCTTGTTCTTGCCGCCAAAGTGGATAACCTCACATTTATCGACATTATACTGCATCTGCCCACTCACTCAACCTGTCAAAGTCACCCTGCAACCTCCTAGCATCCTCTTTGCAGTTCACACTGCCACCCAGCTTTGTGTCATCTGCAAATTTTTTAGTCCCATCATCTAAATCATTAATATATATTGTGAATAGATGCAGCCCCAGCACCGAACTTTGCGGCACTCCACTCGCCACTGCCTGCCATTTTGACAGGGACCCGTTTATTCCTACTCTGTTTCCTGTCTGCCAACCAATTCTTCATCCATGTCAATACTCTACCCCCAATACCATGTGCTCTAATTTTGCCCACTATTCTCCTGTGTGGGACCTTATCAAAGGCTTTCTGAAAGTCCAGATACACTACAATCCACTGCTCTCCTTCATCCATTTTACTCGTCACATCCACAAAAAATTCAAGATTAGTCAAGCAGGATTTCCCCTTCAAAAATCCATGCTGACATGGAGCAATCCTTTTACTGCTCTCCAAAGCGCCTTATTCTACGTCTTTAATAATTGACTCCAGCATCTCCCCCACCACCGATGTCAGGCTAACTGGTCTATATTCCCTATTTTCTCTCTCGCTCCTTTCTTGCAAAAGTGGGATAACATTAGTACCCTCCAATCCACAGAACTGATCCTGAGTCTATAAGAACATTGGAAAAATGATCACCATTGCGTCTACGATTTCTACAAGCAGGAACACTCCTTAAGTAAATGGGATGCAGACCATCAGGCCCTGGGGATTTATCAGCCTTCAGTATCATCAGTCTAACCAATACTATTTTCTCACCTAATGCAAATTTATTTAAGTTCCTCTGTCTCCCTAGATCCTCTGTCCTCTAGTACATCATGGGAGATTGTTTGTCTCTTTCCTTAGTGAAGACAGATCCAAAGTACCTATTCAATTGGGGGTCTCTGCTCTCTGCCATTTCCTTGTTGCCCATTAATAATTTCACCTGCTTCTGCCTTCAAGGACCCACATTTGTCTTTTCTAATCTTTTTCTCTTAACATAGCTAAATAAGCTTTTTAACTATTCTCCTTAATATTCTTGGCAAGCATAGCCTCGTACTTCATCTTTTCACCATGTATTGCCCCTTTTGTTTACCAATCTGCTGTCCTTTTGAAAGTTCCCAATCCTCTGGCTTCCCATTGCTCTTTGCTATGTTTTTACACCTTTTCTTTTAGTTTTATTCCATCCCTAACATCCCCTTGTCAGCCACGGTTACCTCTTATTCCCCTTAGAATCTTTCTTACTCTCTCCTTTGGAATGAAATGATCCTGCATCTTCTGGATTATGCCTAAAAATACCTGCCATTGCTGTTCCACCATCATTATTCCGGCTAGGATTCTTTTCCAGTCGACCTTGGCCAGCTCCTCACTCATGCCTTCATAGTCCCCATTGTTCAAGCATCACTGACACTTCTGATTTAATGTTCTGCATCTTCAAATTGCTGATTAAAAAAAAACTAATCATATTATGATCACTACCTCCAAGTGGTTCCTTTACTTCGAGTTCTCTTATCATATCTGGTTAATTGGACAACACTAAATCCAGAATTGCCTTCTCTCTGGTAGGCTCCAGTACAAGCTGCTCTAAGAATCCATCTCAGAGGCACTCTACAAACTTCATTTCTTGGGGTTCAGAACCAACCTGATTTACCCAGTCTACCTGCATATTGAAATCTCGCATAACCACAGTAGCATTACATTTGTTACATGCCAATTTTAACTCCTGCTGCAACTTGCACCCTATATCCAGGATACTGTTTTGGGGGCTGTGGATAACTCATTTGTGTCTTTCTTACCTTTACAATTCCTCAATCCTGTCCACAGAGACTCTACAATCGTCAGTCCCTATGTCACTCCTCGCAAGGGACTGAAATTCATCCCTCACCAACAAGAGCTTGTAATAAAATAACATGCAGTTTAAACCAAAACAAAAAAAACAAAAATAAAACAAATCAAACAACAAAACACAACAATAAAAAAAAAAACAAAACAAAAACAATAAAACTAAACAACAAATAAAACAAATCAAAATAAAAACCAACTAAAAAAACCAAAAAAAAAAAACAAAAAAAAAAACAAAAAAAAAAAAAAAAAAAAAAAACCAACCCTCCTTCCTCCATTCTCTGCCTTTCATCTGCCAAATAGTCTGTCCACTAACCTTCTTCCACACTACCCTCCATACCAACTTCCAGACTCTCACGTGCCTCAGGCCCGCATAAGAACCTACCCCACGCCAAACGAGTTAAACCCTCCTGTGGGATTAGCAAACCTCCCGCTAGGATGTTGATCCCCCTCCAGTTTAAGTTCAACTCCGCCCTTTATACAATCACCACTGCACCCGGGTAAAAGATCCAATGATCCAGAAATCTGAATCCCTGCACCTTCAGCCACACATTCATTATCCCCTAATCTTCCTATTCTTAACTTTCACAATAGCACAGGTACTGGAAACACCCGAGATCTCTACCCTACAGGTCCTGCTTTACAGTCTTCTGCCCAATTCCGTACATTCTTGTTGCAGAACCTCCTTCCTCATTCCTACTTATAACGTTTGTGCAAATAGCACAACAACCTCCACCCCCTTCCTTCCTCCCCTCCCCTGTCCCACCTGGACTCTCGCCTATTTTCCCTCCCCCTCTTCTACCTACATTCCTTCCTCTAACTTTACAATTCACAACTGTTCAATCCTCACACCCTCTGTCTTTTCATCTCTGGCCTTTGTCCAAGCATCTGTTTATCAAAACCCTCCTTCGCCTACCACTTGCCAGGTTTTGTCCTGCCCCATCTCTCTTCTCAGCTTTCTCCCACCCACACCCTCTGCAATCAGTCTGAAAAAGGGTCCCAACCCGAAATGTCACCTGTCCATGTTCTCTAGAGCTGCTGCCCGAGCCTGAGTTAATCCTGCACTTGGTGTTTTTGTCAGTTCAGAACTACTTCATTTATTGAGGAACTTCTTTCCAGCATAGCTTAAATAAAAAGATCGTCCTGATAAAAAAGAAGAAAAAGACAAACATCTCATCTAGAACAGCATGAAGATGGATCTATGGTTTCTATTTTGACCAATGAGATGTTCAAGGTATCTTTGAATAGTTGGTCGATGCAGCCACATCCTTTGCATAAACCCAGTCAAACAAAGCAATGGTTAGCTGTACTGCTGGTTTGACTATCAAACACAATATTCTTATTCATGTAAAAAGTCACAAAATATCCCCCCCAGATGCCAATTATACATGTGTATACAGATCTGGGCAAGATCAGTAACAAAGTACTTTGTCAAATATTTTCAAATAATAAATGAAAGGGAATTAAATGTAAACAGGAGCTTGTTATTGTAGAATAAACCAAAAACCAAATCAATTTGGTTTGTAAACTATAGATGACAGTGCCTAAGTGACCCAATATTATTTCTCAGAGGACTTTCTGTAGGAAAGGTTTCTAATTAGCACTTGGTAAAATTATTCACAGCTCAGGAACATACCTGTTTAAGAAGGAACTGCAGTTGCTGGAAAATCGAAGGTAGACAAAAGTGCTGGAGAAACTCAGCGGGTGCAGGACATTTGTCTACCTCAGGAACATACCTCCTATGTATATCAATACATCAGTTCATACCAGACAGTCAAAACTCACAGCGGGGCTGTTTGATTGTTTGATTGATGATGCTAGTTGCGCAGTTTTGATGCATTAATGTTCATTTGGAAGCTGATTACTTTTGGGGATCTAGGATTTATCCATTTCATTTATTGAGGTTAGAGCAGGATATAGGGTGAAGGAGCAATATCCTAATCCACAAGATACCTGCTTTCCAATGCCTTCCATTTGAAAAAAAGACTATGTTGGCAATATATATATATATATATATATATATATATATATATATATATATATATATAGACACACACACACACATTCTAGCTAACGTTCCTTTTGTCTGTGGCTCCCAATGCCTGTTCATCGCGCTGTGTAGGGGGAAACCATAAAATGCTATTTCAAATTATTTATCGGAAATGTTGCTCTTAGCAAAAAGTAAACGCCTAGCTCTAAAAATGTTTTTCTTATGTACGCAAAATGAACAAATGCCATAAAATATATACTGATGGCACATTTTTTCCTATTAAGAGAGGATATTTGATGCCTGTCGGCTGAAGATTTTGAACTCAGAAATTAATATAAGACAACGTTCAGTACTTCAGGAGCTTACCTTGGCTGTGGTATTTCTAACAAAGCTCCAAGCTCTTCAAATGTATATTATTGTACAGTTTTACTGGCAGAAAGCAGGTTGTGCTCAATGACAGCCCTGTCCCAGTATACTGGAACCTGGTATCAAGGGAGGAAAATATCACATCATTACAATCAATGCAATCCAATAAACCTTTATATCTACTAAGCAAATGAAAAATAATGCAGACAGATATTTAGGGTGTGACAGTTGCTAAAAAAGTATTTAAACCTTTAATGTAACCAGAGAGGGGAAGGTATTGTGATAAGCATTCAACTGAGAGACAGTGGCAAGCTGTGTGCTTTGCTATTGGGAGATATTGGTCACATGAAAAATACATCTTTAAAGTCCCCTCCTCAAGCACCAGACTATTTTTGCATATCTTTGAATATTTCCTAGATTCACAACTTTGATATATAACAAACCACATGAATGACCAGCCCAGGGTTTGTTTCTTTTAACTTTACGCTGAACTTTCTGGATTTTACTTGTGAAAGTATATGTACTCACAAGTAATCTTTTAAATTAGTAAATGACATGTGGCAAACTTTGGCCATGAGTGTCTTGTGAACACACAGTGACTAATTTCCAAATTTAGAAATCATGGCTTTAATAGTAGCATCCTCTTGAGGATGAGGAGAATTTAAACTTATGGTTG
The DNA here is from genome assembly GCA_035221665.1 of Okamejei kenojei. Lineage (NCBI taxonomy): Eukaryota > Metazoa > Chordata > Chondrichthyes > Rajiformes > Rajidae > Okamejei > Okamejei kenojei. The sequence continues at coordinate 76,924,930 of CM069131.1, forward strand.
CTTTAAAGATCTTGAACCTCATTCCTTTCAAAATACATTTTGTGAATGTTCTGTTTCAAGACAGCAGGAATACACTCAGAGCCAATGTTAGCTGAAAGATCATTTTGCATCATTCATGTGGCAATACAGAGCATTTACATTAGGACAAATATATTTTGACTGAAAGCTGGTCGTTCACAACATAACCAGCAACTATCACCTATTCACACGACAGAAGGTCCTGAATGTGTGGCCAAATATGGAAGCTCGAAACCTCCTAAAGATCAGGTGCAGGCCTACCCAGGTGTAGGTTCCAATGCTCAACATTGAGTTCAGCAATTAAGTTTTCACTTCCTGTTGAGCGTCTAATTGTACTCGGCCTCCAGCCATTAATTATACACAAGGATTGACTGGTGCACAAACAATAACCCCATTTATTTGAATGGGATCACCCCCACACTTGTAGTTCTTCACTGCACCTTAAAGAGCATTCAAGTTAATTATTTATTTCTTCTTTTTACGTGTAAATTTACATTTTGCAACCAGCAAACTGCCCACATGTTCTGGGAGCAGGACATTGGGTTACGTCGCCTCAGTGGGAATCTCCTCCAAACTTGCCTTATCAGTTAATGCAGAGGGTCAGCTCATTCAGCCAATAACATCCAGAGGTGTACAGGGGCCAAGACCACAAGTGGGACAAGTTTGAGGAATTCAGGCCAATACTAGGGCAATTCTACCCAATATGTATGCTCCTTGAAAATGGTAATATATTTACATATGCTTTTCCACCATTTTACAAGCATGGGTGGTAGAGTGGCACTGATAGGATGGTAAATTATCCAAAATGTAGCTAAATGGAAGTAGGATCACAATAGGGCTGGCAGGTATGTGAAGGACCAACAGGTTACAGAAAAATAAATGCAGAGTGGCGGGGAGTGGATTGCCCTGAGAGCATGCATGGATTAGATGGCTGAAAGTTCTCCTCCGGGGTCATTGAAAAATAGAAAATAAAGCGGGAAAAGCTAACCAGTTGCTCAAAAAAATTAATCTACATTTTGTTTCTCTAAATCCAACTTAACCATTATTATAGATGTTATAAACATTTAAAGCATAGTATTGCACTGGTAAAATTTAAACTGGTAAAGTCCCACATAGCAGGAGCAAACCATTTTCAAGGCATTTATGTATGGTTCACTTCTCCATGGATGCCCAATACAACCCGAGTAAGGAAATCTGTCCAATGTCCTCCTAACATTTACAATAACCATCTGCTGCCTACTGCCATTTGATTGCCTTGATGTTTTGGATGGTTAGAGTGATACAGTGTGGAAACAGGCCCTTCGGTCCATCTGCTCACACCGGCCAACCGCTTTCTTGAACGTAGGGATAGTCCCAGCCTCAACTACTCCTCTGGCAGCTTGTTCCGTACACCCACCACCCTTTGTGTGAAAAAGATACCCCTCAGAATTCCTATTAAATATTTTTCTCTTCATCTAAAACCTTGTCCTCTGGACCTCGATTTACTACTCTAAAGAAAGGGAACTGTGTATCTACCCGATCTATTCCTTACATTATTTTTATGCACCTCGTTAAGATCACCCCTCATCCTCCTGCGTTTCTACTCTTAGCACTATTTATTCAGGGTCTGAAGAAGGGTTTTGGCCCGAAATGTTGCCTATCTCCTTCGCTCCATAGATGCTGCTGCACCCGCTGAGTTTTCCTCCAGCATTTTGTGTACCCTCGATTTTCCCAGCTTCTGTTCTGGGATCACTTTGCAATTCTTTTTCATATTTCATGTAATTTCATAAATCAATGAACTTAGTTAAACTTATTAAAATGGGCTGAATTCAAAGTCACTGCTATGATTTCAGCTGCATCACCAGAAAACTCAATAATACATTTATGAAAAAGAATAATGTGCAACTTGATGAGCTACCGACACAATTCTCCACTAAACTTCCATACATGAGTAAACATAGAATTCAACAGTTCTTCAAGATAGTACAGCATTATCATCCGAGCCATGAATTAACATTAACTATCAGCCTGACAGTAATATGATCATCAGTCCATTAAAAATAAAGTTTATAGTACCAGAAATAGCATGCATTGGGTTCATCATACACAAATAATTCTGCTCCAATTTAAAAGAAAAAGGTGTGAAACACACACCTTCAGGACAAAAACAGACTGTGTAGACTTTACCATCAGCAGTCGTTGCTTTCTGGTGAGGCATCAGCATGGCAGCAAACTCCTGTAGCTGGTTCCCTCGAATAATTCTATCCAGATACATTTTCTCTAGAATGCCATAAGCTGCAAGTTGCTGGCATCGTTCATCCTTAAACAGGGTTGCCATGCATACGGGAACGCTGCTGTCCTGCATGGGCAAGCACAACCAAAAGAATCACTGTGAAATGTAATGCTCAACATGGTTTGCATTGCAGTATTTCTTCATAATAATGCATCCAATCAGCAAATTGTGTGTTTTTTCTTGCATGGAAAACTTTTCCATTTTCTTTTAAATGCACCATTTTGATGATATATAGTGTTATAATAACACCTGGCATTTCAAATGATAAAACTAAAAAAATTAAACAGAACAATAGAAAAGATGCTTGCCAAATCTTTCACCTGGTTTACATTAATTCATTTACTGTGTTGCATTTCCAAATTAATTTTTGAATGCCCTGATTCTACTCACAATTTGCTTCCTACTTACTGAGTGTTTCCAATATATTTGGGCGGAAAATCTCAACAATCGTGTTTACTTATGTAAGCAAGTGCCTTAACTTATATTTTATTTGGATGGAATTTGGTTTCGGTATTTGTTTTTAAATCTTTATTGTCACGTGCAACAGGACTAAGTGAAAAAAATTGTTTTGTGTGCTATTCAGTCAAATCATACTAGAACACAAACCAATGTTCCCTCTAATTTCTAGTAGTTCGTGCTCGCAGAAATCTTGTGTTGTGCAATTATTTATGCTGTTACAAATGTGTGTACGCATTGAATTCTTGTGCAAAATAAAAACCTGAGATTGTTTCACAATATTTTTGCCATAGCCTCATGGCTAATAAAACTGTATTGCCATGTTTTTAATATAATAGGCAAATATCATATATGTAGAAATAGGAATGTAATTATGAAGTTAAGTATTCAGTTAAGATTGTATTCCTATACTTTGAAGCTTGTACTACTTTGTCAATGAATATGAGATTTTTTACAAATAAGTAAAAATTATATACTGTACAATTATTGAAAGGTTAACATTGTATGACATACAGACTCTTGAATGCTTTCGTTTTTCAAATGAAACAGTTCTTTAGTTGTCACACAACTAAAATTAGCCGTTCACAATGCAACAGGTAACGCAAAGAGAAAGGTTAAACAGAAAGCAGAATATAATGTCACCACAGCTACAGAGAAAGTACAATTTTTTAAAAGTGCAAGGGGCACATTGAGGTAGATTGGGTAGATAGGGACTATCCAAGATTGTTCTCATAACAAAATGTATCCTTTGCAACATAAATTCCTCAAACTATTCTGGCCTTTGGTTTGGATTAATTCAGATGTATCGAAATAAATGGTTGTCAACAGAGACAAGCGAAAAAGTGTGAAAGAATCCTAAGTCCAAACCCCAATTACTGCTTACCTGATACATGCCAATTTTTACGCTCCACAAGCTTTCCTTCCACCTTTTCTTAGTGATAACCTCAATTCATTTATTTCTCACTTACTTGTCCAATCCCCACTCAAATGCACCTATACTCTTTGCTTCAACAATGCTATATAGTTCCCCCGTAATGAATAAAATGACTGGTATATTTCCCACAATGACATTGAGAGAGTATGGTGAAAAACAACCACGGTTGATATCAACCATTTAATTTCAAAACAAATTGCTTAAATATGAAAAATGTATATAACCAATACTAAATTAATCAGCAAAGCTATAATTTTGGTTCATTTCTGAGTTCACAGCATAATAATGCAATGCAGTCATCTTATATATTTAAGATTTGCTCTCAAAGGCTGCTATTGTTTTTTTTTAAATAATGCTGGCATACCAGCCACATTATAATTAAAAAAAAATCTTGTGAACACACACAGATACACAAGACAGAGAATGGAGGAAAGCAGAAACTTCAGAAAGGGATCTTAATGAAAGTAAAGTGATACTAAAAATGTTTAACTTTATGTTTGAAATACTCAAAAGTCAAAAGTACACTTCAACTTCTGTGCACTTATTTTTTGATGGAAGCTAACAAGACTCTGATCTAAAAACAACATAACTGCAGGCATGTGATTAAAACATTGAACTGCAAACTAAGACAACTCAACTAGGCCTTTATCATGCACAATTATGCTATAATTGCCCACATCCCAAGGAGTATTGGCAACAATATAGTACCTTGCTGATGCAAGAATGGTGCAGTGTAGTGCATGCTTTAAAGCCTCAAGGCGCTCGTTTCATGAACTATAGACTTATACGAAAGCTCATATATCGCTGGGCACTTCTAAAAATTTCCTTCGGTAGTCCAGGACACGAGCATAGCACACCTGAACACAAAGCATAGAAGAAAGTTGTACTTCATTGAAATACTAAAAATTTACATTTTGCATGCCAAGTGACAAATTTAGGACATGAATTTGCTTGTCTATAGAAGTTGTTCCTCTGGTTTTACATATATCCAAGTTGTGTAATTCCTCCATTCACTTGCAGGGTGTGAAGAATTACACAAGGCTGGTGTTTATTATGTCTTTAAAAGCTTGTGGAGCATAAAACAATAAAAATTCTCGCCAGCTCGGTTCTTCTCCTGGTAGTTTGCAGAGATGAGAGGTAAGATTGCCATAGAGAGGTCACTACTACACTGCAACTTGTAAATTAAAGTGGTCATTAATGTCCCATATTGGAAATAATTTGATTATAAGTTACTAATTAGATTAATGCTAAGTAATTATACAATGGAAAATTTTAATTTATTACATGACATTAGATCTCTCCACTACCAAGCGACAATCTCGCTGCAGAGTGCGTTGTTTATTCAAGTAAAATTAGGTTGTGTTTTGTCACCAGTTGAACATTTTGTTCTTGTTCTTTTTCCCAGGATTTCCCCACATTCATGTCCTAAATACATTGAATAAACTGGGTAGTGGTTCTGGAACAGTAACTACTTCATCCAATACTATTCATAACCATAATCAGCAACTGCATTTGGATTACTCATTAGTTTGATACACATAAGAAAAATCTAGTGGAATGAACCATTCAAGAAAAATATTTGAATCACGAGAAATGGAAAACCCCGTTTTAATTTCTTCCTCCCCTCACCCCATGCAAATTTAAAGCTCCTGGCTGGCACAAACTTTAAACTCAATTATTTGATAAGATGCTAGAGATCACCTAAAGCACCTAGGCAAATTAGGATTGCTTAACTCTTCAAAATGTCTAAATATTCTCATTGGTCTCCGGTTTTTAGTAATGAAACGCATCTTTCTAGAAGCAGAATTTTACCTTATAATGTATCTGCAGCTGTTCATTTGGTTGATTCATTCTGAAGCAGAGATGCCCGGTTAATGTAAGCTTCTGCTTGAACAGGATCATCATCTTCCAAATACAAACGAGCAATTTTCAGATAGGTGTCCAATTTATAGTCCACATTATACTGCCTGCAAAATTAAAAAGGTCAAATGTTAACGCAAAAGGACTTTTCCAAAGTTGCATTTGACCTGAAACGTTCAGAGCATGAATGTAAGTGAAGGATTTAAAGATTAGAAAAAGATTTTCTTTTCCAGCTGAATCAGCAAATTTTAGGCCTTATTTTAAAAGGGTTGACTAAACACAACATAGTTTCAAATTTCTTCCATAGAGTGACACAGCGTAGTAACAGGCCCTTCATTCCAACTTGCCCACACCAGCCAATATGTCCCAGCTATACTAGTCCCACCTGCCCGCATTTGGCCCATATTCCTCCAAACGTGTCGTATCCATGTACCTGTTTAACTGTTTCTTAAACGTTGGGATAGTCCGAGACTCAACTACTTCCTCTGGCAGCTTGTTCCATACACCCACCACCCTTTGTGTGAAAAGGTTACCCCTCAGATTCCTATTACATTTTTTTCCCTTTCACCTTAAACCCGTGTTCTCTGGTCCTCATTTCACCTACTCTGGGCAAGAGACTCTGTGCATCTATAGAGTAAATACCTTCAGATAAAGGCAGTTCATAAAATGGGTTATATTCCAGGAAAACAGTGCATTGTGTGAAATCTCGTGAACTGAAAATGCATTTTTTATTACTTTAAATGTAAAAATTCTGGTTAATTGTTAATATCGTGCCTTGCTCTTATTACAAAAAACTCATTGTAAATCAAGCACACGTGCCCTACAGAGACTAATAATGTTTACAGCAAAAATTCATAGGTAGAGCATTTGTATATTAAGGGATACCCGTAATACATTAGGTTGACAAGAAGCTCATGCTATTAAAATTACTAAAATAACTCCATACATCATATCTTATGATTCATCCTACCTTTCTGGCAATGTATTGGCCTCATCTGGTCTCTTTCCTTGGCAAGGAGATAATACTAATCATAACATAATGATGTATTAATATTATGGATGAAGGCCTCCTCCTTCTTTCCACTGAATCTCCTTGCCAAGGAAAGAGACCCAGATGAGGCCAATACATTGCCAGATAGGTAGGAGAGAAAGTTAAAGACGTTTTACCAAACCGATTCCACACAATTTCCAATCAATAATATTCACTGACAGATGACTTCGACCAGGTCATTCATCCACTCACTCTTCCAGAAGATAAAAATCCTGATTACTGATGGAAGAAAGACAAGAGAGCAAAATATTCTACAAAAGCACGTTGTAAAAACTGGAAAAGCAGCAACTCTTCGAAAATAGAATCCTAGATCAATGATTCATTTGTATCAATGATGAAACATTCTTACTGTGCCCTGGGTGTCACTTGAACCATTAAAGGTGTCCATAAAATATCAGGTAAATCTCTTAAGCAATGGTGATCATTTACAATCTCACTTTTAAAGAAATGGACAATTTATCTGTTGTAATGATTTGTAATATGAATTTATTAATTTTTGAAAGGAACCACCATTGTTCAAAATAGTTACAAGCTGCACGCTACACTGCAAAAAATGAACCAAGTCGCATCCAATTACGCACTTCTGTCCGTTTTCCCAATGGAATTCCCACCAAAACTTGAGCGGCAATTTCTCCAATCTTCTTCCTTTTCATAGATGGTGGCTAGATGCTGTCTTATAGAAGCCACCTGCAAAATAAAAGCAAGAGTCATGATGACACACTGAACATATTTATACTTTCCTGCACCCCAACTCATCCACCCCCTGCACTCCCAGAATAACCCATATCATCACATGGTAGATAATCTCTTTTCAAAGCAACATTTAAAACGTAAAACAAACAGCAGGCTGTATAAATGCTAGTTCATAAGTTATTGGAGCAGAATTCAGGTCCATTTTGGCCCATCAGTTCTACTCCGCCATTCAATCATGGCTGATCTATCTATCCCTCTTAACCCCATTCTCCTGCCTTCTACCCATAGCCCTCTTACACCTGTACTGATCAAGATAGTCAAGTCTTGGTCAAGATGACTTATAATCCTCAAAAACAAAACCCACTTACTTACAAGTACTTAACTAAGTTAAGTACTTAGCTAAGTAAGTAAGTAACCAAGTTACCTAATTAAGTACGTACTTAGTTAACCACTTACTTACAAGTACTTATTGCCTTTGGGGAACTACGTTTGTGCTCTATGAAGGCAAAATTGTGGGTATGTTCTGCAACATTCTACTCTGCAGCACAATATCCTCAGAAACCAACCCTGCAAATGATGCTTATTTTGTCTCTGCACTGGTAAGCATAAAGGCAGTTTTCCTGCTGCACCTAACGGACTAGCCAAACCTGGAACAATGACTTATCAGTCTTAACGAAGCAAATTATGACACAAAAATGATGAACAAATATAAACAGATTAAATCCAAAAGAACAATAAAACGTTTTAAAGTGACTGTTGGGCAATCAAATATGAGTTTGATTTGCACTTCGTTTAGTTAATGTATTGAGAATTTTTTTATCCTCTTTTAGAACAATTCAATACACAATGGACTATAAATCATATGGGGATGATTGGGTTAATATATGAGCTGTTGATGACTCTGGGTTTGTACTCGCTGGAGCTCAGAAGGATGGTGGGGGGGGGGGGGGGGGGGGGGGGGAACTCCTTGAAACCTACTGAATATTGAAAGGCCTAGATAGAGTGGATGCGGAAAGGATGTTTCCAGTAGTGGGAGGGTCTAGGACCAGAGGCCAAAGCCTCAGAATAAAAGGGCAAACCTTTAGAATGGAGATGAGAAGAAATGTTTTTAGCCAGAGGCTGACAAATCTGCGGAGTTCATTGCCACAGACAGCAGTGGAGGCAAAGTCATTGAGTATCTTGAAAGCGGAGATTGATAGGTTCTTGATTAAAGAGAGTCAAATGATATGGGGAGAAGGCAGAGAAAGGTACAGAGGAAAAATAGATCAGTCATGATTGAATGGTGGGCCAAATGGTCTAATTCTCCTCCTGTGCCTTATGGTCTTGTAAATCATAGATAATTACAGTACTTTTTAAAGGCAGATGACTGAAAGCAGGACAAAAGAGATTTGGTTTGAACACAATTTTTAAGATTGATCATCTTCAGGCCCTAAAGACATTATAAGGTGTAATTTCTGGATGACTTAAACTGCATGAGTGAGGTATTGACATTCTGAGTCTGATGTCTACCTAACCTACAGTTTTTACTATTAAACTGAAATGGTAATAAATACGTTTTGAATTTAAAAATACATCTAGAATAAACTGCTTGATTCATATTCCTGTTTTCCACATTTTTTCCCTTGGTTGATATTAGATCCCACTAGTGGACTCTACATCCCCCTGATATAATGTGCTTATACCAACATTGAAAATCCACATATTTTGTTTATTTTATTAATGAATGAAAGGACGTCAACTAAATACTTTCACAATATAAGAGTTTTTGTTTTAAAACAATTTTGTTTTATTCTCAATGTCTGGCATACCTGTTCTTCAAATGAAATAACTCTAGGCTGGATCTTTTCCAAAGTGAAGTGATAAATTTCTTTGGCTGTACCATCAGGAAGATTTGGTAGATGGGAGCAAAAGTCGGTCAGCAATTGCCGGGAAATCACGAGACTGACATTTTCATTAACCACTGTATTAAAACAGACACGGACAATGAATCACATACCTTCAATAAGTAGATAATGTTTAGTAATTTACTACCACATAGCAGATGCGTTTATTTCTTCACAAAACATAATTCATGATTACCAATACAAATATTTCTGATCATTGGGTAAATGTATAACCTCTATACTTCTCATTAGTCTGTTGCAAATAAAAGTTGGTGGTTATTAGAAATCATAAAAAATACTACATTCTTGTCAGGGCTTTGCTCTTCAGATTTATTTTGTTGCGTGTCCCTTTAGATCCTCATGATCAGCCGGCAGAAAAACCCATGGGAGGCACAAGGGATAGAGATGTTGGAATCCGTAGCAAAATAAATGGAAAGCAGCTGGAGGAACTCAGCAGGTCAGGCAGCATCCGTGGAAGGAAATGGACAGTCAACATTTTCAGCCTATATAAAGGGTCTCGATCTGAAGTGTTGACTGTCCATTTCCCTCTATAAATACAATCTAACCACTTAGTTATTTTAAACTGCTTTCACTCTTTGTAGGAAAAAAAAAATTCTGAATCAGATGCTAATATTTTGTATTTAAATTTCATCAACTAAATTTTTTCAATTAAAATATTACAATTATTTTTTAATTAGTGTGCCAGGTGTGAGACAGAGACAGAATAACTTCACTTTACAAGTAAATAGACCTGTTCATAATGGGCTGCATAGGAATATAATTTACGTTGAGAAAACCACCATTGAAAAATTTGCCTGAAAAGTTTATACAATAGGCAATAGGTGCAGATAGGCCATTCGCCCTTTGAGCATTCAATGTGATCATGGCTGATCATTCCCAATCAGTACCCCGTTCCCTGCCTTCTCCCCATATCCCCGACTCCCGCTATTTTTAAGAGCCCCTAATCTAGCTCTCTCTTGAAAGCATCCAGAGAACCTGCCTCCACCTTCCTCTGAGTCAGAGAATTCCACAGACTCACCACGCTCTGTGAGAAAAGGTGTTTCTTTCCTCGTCTCCGTTCTAAATGGCTTACCACCTTATTCTTAAAGTGTGGCCCCTGGTTCAGGACTACCCAACAACGGGAACAGTTTCCTGCCTCTAGCGTGTCCAAACACTTAACAATCTTATTTGTTTCAACGAGATCCCCTCTCATCCTTCTAAACTCCAGTGTAATAAGCCCAGCTGCTCCATTCTCATCAGCATATGATTGTCCCACCATCCCGGGAATTAACCTTGTAAACCTACGCTGCAAACTCCCTCAATAGCAAGAATGCCTTCCTCAAATTAGGGGACCAAAACGCACACAATACTCCAGGTGTGGTCTAGCTAGGGCTCTATACAAACTGCAGAAAGACCTCTTTGCCCCCTATATTCGATTCCTCTTGTTATGAAGGCCAATATGCCATTCGCTTTCTTCACTGCCTGCTGTACCTGCAATCTTACTTTCATTTTTCTAAGTAGACTGATGTATATTAATTATTAACTTATTACAATTTTAAAACACAGGACCCCCAGATCCCGTTGTACTTCCCTTTTCAATAAAAAAAAAAAAAATAAAATCCAACTTGACGCCATTTAGATAGTAATCTGCACTTCCTGTTTTTAAAAAAGGCTACCATAGTGGCTATAATAAAAATAAAAAAAAATAGTATTAACAAAAAATATATGAAAAACCTATCACATTTATAAAAATCCGCAATAAAATAAACTTCATAAAAAACCATGCCTGCATCTGCCACATAACCCAAACCCCCAATCTGTCCAAGGTCACCTTAAATAAATCTGCATTCTCATAGCATCCTCCTCGCAGTTCAGTCCAAGTCACATTCTCATAGCCACCCAGTTTTGCCACCCAGTGTCATCTACAAATTTGCTAATGTTGCTTTGAAAATCCCTTCATCCAAATCATTGATGTATATTGTAAATAGCTACGGTCCCAGCACTGAGCCTTGCAGTATCCCACTAGTCACCGTCTGCCATTCTGAAAGGGACCCATTAAGCCCTAACGCTTTGTTTCCTGTCTGCCAACCACTCTCTATCCATGTCAGCACTCTACCATGTACCTAATTTTGCCAACTAATCCCTATGTGGGACCTTATCAAATGCTTTCTGAAAGTCCAGGTACACTACATCCACTGGCTCTCCCTTGTCCATTTTCCTAGTTACATCTTCAAAAAATTCCAGAAGATTAGTCAAGCATGATTTCCCCCTTTGTAAATCCATGCTGACTCGGACCGATTCTGTTACTGCATGCTATCCAAATGTTCGGCTACTCATTTTTATAATTGACTCTAGCATCTTCCCCACCACCGATGTCAGGCTAACTGGTCAAAATTCCCTGTTTTTTCTCTCTCCCCTCCCGCCTTTCTTAAAAAGTGGGATTACATTAGCTACCCTCCAATCCACAGGAACTGATCCTGAGTCTATAGAACATTGGAAAATTATCACCAATGCATCCACGATTTTCTAGAGCCACTTCCTTAAAGTACCCTGGGATGCAGACCATCAGGCCCCTGGGGATTTATCAGCCTTCAGTTTTTGTATTGTAAATGCCTTCTATGTGCTGATGCAAAGCAAGAATTTCATTGTCCTATCAGGGACACATGACAATAAACTCACTTGAACTTGAATTTCAGTCCCATCAGTCTATCCAACACCATTTCCTGCCTAATGAGGATTTCCTTCAGTTCCTCCGTCACCCCAGATCCTCTGGCCACTACTATATCAGGAGGACTGTTTGTGTCCTCCTTAATGAAGACAGATCCAAAGTACCTGTTCAATTCATTTGCCATTTCCTTGTTCCCCATAATAAATTCACCTTTTTTGGTCTTCAAGGGTCCAACTTTGGTCGACTATTTTTTTCCGCTTCATATACCTAAAGAAGCTTTTACTATCCTGCTTTATATTCTTGGCTAGCTTACCTTTGTATCTCATCTTTTCTTCCCGTATTGTCTTTTTGGTATCTTCTGTTTTCTTTAAACAATATCCAATCCTCTTGCTTCCCCCCGCTCATCTTTGCTACGTTGTACTTCTTCGCTTAATTTTTAATACTGTCCCCGACGTCCCTTGTCAACCATGGTCGTCTTACGCTTTTCTCCCCTTGGAATCTTCTTCCTCCTAGAATGAACTGATCCTGCACCTTCTGTATTATTGCTAGAAACACCTGCCATTTTTGTTCCACTGTCATCCCTGCTAGTGTATCTTTCCAGTCAACTTTGGCCAGCTCCTCCCTCATGGTCCCCCCATGGTCCCCCTTTATTCAACTGCACACACTGACACCCTCCGATCTACCCATCTCCCTCTCCAATTGTGGATTAAAACCTGATCATGTTATGGTCACTGCCTCCTAATGGCTCATTAACCTCGAGGTCCTTTATCAAATCCGGTTCATTACATAACACTAAATCTAGAATTGCCTTCCTCCCTGGTAGGCTCCAATACAAGCTGTTCTAAGAATCCATCACGAAGGCACTCTGCAAAGTCCCTTTCTTGGGGTTCCAGTACCAACCTGATTTTCCCTATATTAAAAAAAGTCTACCTGCAAATTGAAATCTCCCAACAACAACTACAGCATTACTTTTGCTACTTGTCAATTTTAACTCCTGATTCAACTTGCGCCCTATGGTCCAGCTACAGTTTGGGGGCCTGTAGAATTAGTCCCATTTCGGGTTTTTTTAACCATTATAATTCCTTAGTTCTATCCATACTTGACTCCACATCTCCTATTTCAATGACACCCTTTGCAAGGGACTGAATTTCATTCCTCACCCACCCCCCCCCCTCTGCCCATCTGTCTGTCTTTTTCGATAGGAGGTATACCCCTTGAATAATTCAGTCTCCAGCCCTGGCCCTCTTGCAGCCATGTCTCAGTAATGTCTCACCGTTGCTTTCCCCCCGGTGGCGGTGGCGGCGGTGGCGGCGGCAGCGACTTCAGAGGCCCGGCCGCGGCCCAGTGGACGACATCGTCGGGAGCTCGCAGGTCACAGGTTGCTGACCTGTTTTTCCGGAGCTCCCGCGGCAACAGCTGCAATCCGCTGGACTGGAGGGCGGGCAGCTTCGGCAGCTTCGACCACCCCGGGCCACGGAGTTGAACCGGCCCGCTCGCGGAGCGCAAGTTCACCCGCGGGACTTATTTACATCACCCGGTGCGGTCACAACATCGGAGGCCTGGGTCGCCCCAGCGCAGAGGAAGAGGAAGGGGAAGAGGGGAAGAGACAAAGACAAGATTTTTGCCTTCCACCACAGTGAGGAGGTGTCTGGTGAACTCACTGTGGTGGATGTTAAATATGTATTTATTGTGTGTTTTTGTTATTTACTATATGTATGACTGCAGGCAACGAAATTTCGTTCAGACCGCTAGGTCTGAATGACAATAAAGTTTTCCAAGTTACAAGTTCCAATTCCCATAACATCATACTTACCAGTTTCTAACTGAGCCTCAAGCTCGCCCATTTTATTCCTTATACTTCGCGCATTCATATACAGCACTTTGACCTCCGTATTCACTTCCCCCCTCGCACCGCTCGCAATTGGAAGTGGCCGCGCGGGCTGGCAGCTGCGGCTCACCTGCAGTCCGTCTGTTTTTTTATTTTTTTTGTTGTCTTCCAGTGTTTGTTTAGTAGAACTTTGTTTTATTAGGTTGTGTATGTGTGGGGTGGGGGGGGGGGGGGGGGGGGTGGGTGGGAGAAATAGAGTTTTAGTCTCACCCTTCGGGGGGATGCGTGTCCCCGTCACCATCTGTGCTGAGGCCTAATGGCGGAGCTGTGGCGGCGGCGTGGTTTGGAGCTGCGGTGCTCCAGCGGCGGCAGGAGCCCAGCTTAGAGCTGCGGTGCTCCAGCAGCGGCCCAGCTTAGAGCTGCGTTGCTCCAGTGGCGGCGGTGACGATCTAGCTTAGAGCTGCATTGATCCAGCGGCGGCGGCAGCCCAGCTTAGAGCTGCGGTGCTCCAGAGGTGGCGGTGGCCCAGCTTAGAGCTGTGGTGCTCGAGTGGCGGCGGCAGTCCAGCTTAGAGCTGCGGTGCTCCAGCGGCGGTCCAGCTTAGAGCTGCGGTGCTCCAGCGGCGGCGGCGGTCCAGCTTAGAGCTGCGGTGCTCCAGCGGCGGCGGCGGTCCAGCTTAGAGCTGCGGTGCTCCAGCAGCGGCGGCGGCGGCCTGGTTTGGAGCTGCGGTGCTCCAGCGGCAGCGGCGGTCCAGCTTAGAGCTGCGGTGCTCCAGTGGCGGTCCAGCTTAGAGCTGCAGTGCTCCAGCGGCGTCGGAGGCCTGGATCGCCTCAGCGCAGAGGGAGAACTAGGAGGGATGAAGACAATGACTTAAGACCTTTGCCTTCCACCAGTGAGGAGGTGCCTGGTGAACTCATTGTGGTGGATGTTGGATATGTGTTTATTGTGTGTTTTTTTAAATTTTATTATATGTTATGACTGTATGATAACAATTTCGTTCAGACCGAAAGGTCTGAATGACAATAAAGGAATCTAATCTAAAATTGGCCCTGACCTTACTCTGTTGTCCATTTTCGAGCTTACCTTCATGGAATCATGGAATCTTTATTCACCCCTACCCCAGAAGAGATCCCAGTGGTCTATAAATCGAAATCCTTGCTCCCTGCTCCAGCCCCTCAGCCACATATTCAGATCCCCTATCTCCCTGTTCCTGTCCTCACTAGCACAAGGTACTGGAAGCAATCCTGAGATAACCACCCTAGAAGTCCGGCATTTCAGTCTTCTTCCCAACTCTCTGAAGTCATGTTGGAGAACCAACATGACTTTAGAGAGTCACTAAACTTCTGAATTCTCTGGGGTGGAACCCTCTCCAAGAGCTCACCGTTTGACCTGTTTTTACAAAATGTTAAATGGTCAGCTCGACATAGATCACATGACCTACACCAACCCCAAACCAATTAGGAGCAGACGAGGGCATTCGATCCAATTTGTGGTCCCAGCCACAAAGACAGATGTGTACAGCAATTCGTTCTTCCCACGCACTATTAAAGCATGGAATAATCTCCACCAAACCACAGTTGCCCAGCCAGATGCAACTAAATTTAAAGTGGCACTTTCTTCCCAATAACCCTCTCAGGCTAAACCCCTCCCTTCACCACTTCCAGTTTAAATTCCAGTTGGAATATTTTGGAGGACCAAATAACCAAGAACCAAGAAGAACCTCCTTCCTCTTCTTCCCGATGTCATTTGTGCCTACATGCACAACTACTGCCGGCTGTTCACCTTCTCTCTCGAGGATGTTCTGAATTCGGCTCGTGACATCCTGAACCCTGGCACCAGGGAGGCAACAGATCATCCTCGCATCTCGTCTGCCGCCACAGAATCTCCTGTCCGCTCCTCAGACAATGGAGTCACCCACCACTAGGGCTCTGCCCGACGTCGGTCTCGCCGGTCGAGTCCCAGCTCTCGGATTGGAGCCACCGACGTGTCCGCCGCTTGGACTGGAAACATCGTCACCCCGGACAGTTCCCAAGAGGGCGTAGCACAAATAAGCCGAATTAGTTATTTATAAATGACTCTTTTATTTGTTTATCACTTGGACATTGGTCTTTGTATTGTAAGTGTATCAATGTCCATGTTATTCAGCTGTCTAAGGTTTGATTTTTGAGGTTAAACATTTGAGGTTTAATATAATCTGCTAGCGGATGCTTTTCTGCTTCTGGAGTCAGGAGAGCATTCTTGCAAAACCATGTTAATTCCCTGCAAAATATGCATAGGTATGCAAAACGCGCTATTCATTGTCCCAAGTATGTTATCAAGAGTCGAGTGTTTAATTATTCTCTGTACCAACAAAGGGGCTGGCTGGCCAAAGAAGACCTCCACAACAGATGACAGAAGAATTGTCTCTATAATAAAGAAAAATCGCCAAAACCTGTCCGACAGATTAGAAACGCTTTTCAGGAGTCAGGTGTGGATTTGTCAATGACCACTGTCCGCAGAGGACTTCATGAACAGAAATACAGAGGCCACACTGCACGACGCAAACCACTGGTTAGCCGCAAAAATAGGTTTGCCAAGAAATACTTAAAAGAGCAACCACAGTTTTGGAAAAAGGTCTTGTGGACTGAAGAGACGAACATTAACTTATATCAAAGTGATGGCAAGAGCAAAGTATGGCGGAGAGACGGAACTCCACAACAACCAAAGCATACTACCTCATCTGTGAAACATGGTGGTGGGGGTGTTATGGCCTAGGCATGTATGGCTGCTGAAGGTACTGGCGCACTTACCTTCATTGATGATACAACCGCTGATGGTAGTAGCATAATGAATTCTGAAATGTATAGACACATCCTATCTGCTGAAGTTCAAAACAAATGCTTCAAAACTCATTGGCCAACGGTTTTCTACAGCAACACAATGATCCCAACCATACTGCTAAAGCAACAAAGTAGTTTTTCAAAGCTAAAAAAAGTCAATTCTTGATTGGCCAAGTCAATCACCCGATCTGAACCCAATTGAGCATGCCTTTTATATGCTGAAGAGAAAACTGAATGGGACTAGCCCCCAAAACAAGTATCAGCTAAAGATGGCTGTAATACAGGCCTGGCGGAGCATCACCACGCAGCAACTGGTGATGTCCATGAATTGCAGACTTCAAGCAGTCATTGCATGCAAATGATATGCAACAAAATACTAAACATGACTACTTTAATGTACATGACATTGCTGTGTCCCAAACATTGTGGTGCTCTGAAATGGGGGGACTATATATAAACACTGCTGTAATTTCGACTTGACGAAACCAAAATGTATAAAAATGGCCTTTATTAAAATCCTACAATGTGCATTTTAACCACATGTGTTTTTTTTTCTGTTCTAGGTACTCCTACCATGATAAACAGGTACTGGTTATCTGCACTGTCCAGGCCACTCATAATTTTATATAAATCAATCATGTCACCTCCTAGCCTCCTTCACTCTAGCAAAAAGGGACACAGTCTATCCAATTGCTTTTAATAACTCAAGCCCTCCATTTTCAGGCAACATCTTTGTGAACCTTTTCGGCTTCCTCTCTAGCTTATTCGCATCATTCCCTTGGTGTGGTGAGCAGCACTGTAGCCCTCGTACAGCCTAACCAATGTTTTATATAATTGTAATATGTGCCAAACTTTTATACTCAAATGTCTTGGCTGATGAAGGTAAGCATACCATACACTTTCCTCAGCACTCTAGCCACCTGTGTTCCCCTTTTCGGAAAACTATGTATTCGTACCCGCAGGTCTCCATTCAACAAACCTCTCCTGAGCCCAGCCATTCACTGTTTGCTCCCAGACTTGGCATTTGTCCAAGTTAAATTATATCTGCCAATCTCTTTCCCACTTTCACCATATCCTGTTGTAACTTTAAACAACTTTCCATACTGTCCATTGTGCCACTAATTCTGGGGTCATCCTCACATTAACTAATCTCTCCACGCATATCCTTATCCATTATGACAAACACAACGATCACTGCGGCACACCACTACTTATAGATCTCCATCCAAAAAACAATATCTCTTACTACTAAGCCAATTTTACATCTAATTGACAAGCATATCCTGGATCCCATGTGTTTTAATCTTCCAGACTTGTATAGAATGTGAGATCTTGTCAAAAGCCTTGGTAAAGTCCATTTAGACAACATCCACTGTCCTACCCTCAGCAAATGTCTTGTTAATCGCTTCAAAACAAAATCATGATTTCTCTTGCACAAAGTTATGCTGATTGTCCCTAAATAGTTTTTGCCTTTCCAAATGCACCTCAGAATTATTTCCAATACCTTTCCCACCACTAAGGAAGACCTATCAGCCTATCCCTGCTACTCTTCTTAAATAAAGGCACAATATTAGCTATCCTCCCAATACCTCACCTGTAGCTAACAAATATACCCAAATTTTGTATTTCGCTTGGACAGCAGTATGAAAATTGACTCCTCTAACTTCAAGTAACCCTTGCTTCCTCTCTCTCTCCACCCGTCCCCCTTCCCAGCTCTCCGACCAGTCTTAATGTCTCCGCCTATATTTTATCTGTTTGCTGTTGCCTTCTCCCAGCTAACAATTATCTAATCTACATTTTCCTTCATATTGATTCCCTTTATCCTGTTTTCACACCTTACACTTCCTTATCTATGTATCTCCCTCTCCCCTGAAGAAGGGTCTCGACCAGAAACCAGCATCTGCAGTTCCTTCCTACACAAAGATATGAAAATCTCTGCCCCAGAATCCCATAGCATCCTGTAATCCCAGGTTAGGTGACAGGGTCTTTCAATATCTTGAACACCTCTTCCAACGTAATGTTCATATGATCCATGATGTCACTGAACCCTCCTCTGAAATCATTAGCTTCCATAGTAAAGGCACGGAAGTTTTCATTTAAGATCTTGCCTTTTTCCTATCTCCTCGATGCACCTTAAAGGAGTCTACACTCTCCCGAGCCACCCTTTTGTTCTCAATGCACTTATAGAATCTATTAGCATTCTCCTTTATCTTATCATTTGGCCCATGTTCACCCTGAAGTACACTACTCCAACAGTCCTTATAGCTTTTCAAAAAAACAGTGAGACATATTCCCTAAGAGACTTTGTTGATCCTAGTAGCCTATTCCTGATACGTGCCTCCTTTTTTTCTGACCAGACTTTCAATAACCCTCATCAACCAAGATTCCTTAATCTTGCCAGCCTTGCCCCACACTCTATCTGGAACATGCTAATCCCAAACTCTCCCCATCACACTTTTAAAAGCCTTCTACTTGCTAGACCACACGTTTCTTGCATACAGCCTTCTCCAATTTATTTTCAAGAGTTTGTATTTGATGCCATCGAATTTAGCTTTCTCAATTTCTGCAAATAAGAATTTAATTGTTCCATTTCAGTACATATCTCAATGAAATACTCTTCACTCTTGAACTTAGGACTTGGACTTGTGGACCAGTCCTATTCTTTTCCATTACTTTCTTAAAGTTAACAGAATTAGTGTCACTTCCCCATTTACTCAACAGATATCAATGCTTCTTTCTGCTAATGAAAGAATCCGAAGGAAGAAACATTTTACATACTGAAACTTGTAGAACAAAACACTCTACAACCCACTACTTCCTATCATGCTAAGACAAAAATGACTCACATGGTACTGGGTCAAAAGAAAATGACATGGCACTTAAAAACCACTCCCACCATGACAAATTCAAAATAGACAGATTTTACTGCTTTCGTCAGATGAAAACATTTGCTTCCTTCCACTACCCCAGACTAATTTTCCCCTACCCCAATTTCCCGAGGGTCTGCCAGCACTCCTCTTGATATTGAGAGTTCCCACCAGCAAGCAAATTAGTAAAGACTGTCAAATTAAGTTGAATTTATTGTCATGCACACAAGTACGATGAGGTGCAGATGCAATGGAAGATTTGATTGCAGCAGCATCACAGGCACATAGACTCAGACACGACTCTAACAGATAAAAGATAGGTACCATGCAGTCAGAAACAAGCC
The DNA here is from genome assembly GCA_035221665.1 of Okamejei kenojei. Taxonomy (NCBI): domain Eukaryota; kingdom Metazoa; phylum Chordata; class Chondrichthyes; order Rajiformes; family Rajidae; genus Okamejei; species Okamejei kenojei. Next base: position 76,944,623 of record CM069131.1, read on the forward strand.
ATTTATATGGGCAAAATAAGGATTGGCAGAACAATTCAACAAGTACTGTGATTATATATATTTTTAGAAGAGAATAAAACTAACTTCCAATACAAGGAAACTAAAAAACTAACGAAGAGGAGGAATAAGGAAATTAGTGTTAGTAAAAACAAGTACTGGGTAAATTAATGAACCTGAAAGTTGATAAATCATCAGATGATAATCTGCATCCCAGAGCAATGTTAGAGAAAACACTTCCAAATTTAGCACCAATAATGCAATGGTTGCTACAGATAAGAGCGAGGCAAATATAAAGACACAAAAAAGGGTAAACAGGAAACCACCGATCAGTTAGTATAACAACAGCAATAAGGAAAAAAACTAACATTTATTATAAAGCATGTGAAAGCAAGACACCAATAAATTATTAAATTAAACAAACAAAATCAACCTTGATATATGAAATAAATATGTTTTCAGAGCAGTTTTGAGGATGTGAATGGTAAGATACATGGCTTGTACTCGCTAGAATCTAGAAGACTGAGGGGGGATCTTATAGAAACGTACAAAATTCTTAAGGGGTTGGATAGGCTAGATGCAGGAAGATTGTTCCCGATGTTGGGGAGGTCCAGAACAAGGGGTCACAGTCTAAGGATAAGGGGGAATTCTTTTACGACCGAGATGTGGAAAACATTATTCAAACACAGAGAGTGTGAGTCCTCTGGAATATCTGTCCATCAGAAGTATTTGAGGCAGTTTCATTGGCTATATTTAAGAGGGAGTTAGATGGGCCCTTGTGGCTAAAGGGATCAGGGGGTACGGAGAGAAGGCAGGTACAGGATACTGAGTTGGATGATCAGCCATGATCATATTGAATGGCGGTGCAGGCTCGAAAGGCTGAATGGCCTACTCCTGCACCTATTTTCTATGTTTCTATAAGGGAGAACCAATGCATGACGGTAATATTTTGGGATTTGCAGAGGCACTCCAATTCCCAAGTAAAAGGTTAGTGTGAAAAATGAAAGCGTATGGAATTGGGGGTAATATACTGCCATGAAGGTTATGAGAGGAAATGGAGGAAGATTAAATGGGTATTTTTTGGGGGTGGCATACAATGACTACCGTTGTCACAAGGGTGAGTGTGAAAGCAGCAGGCGTTCGCAATATATATCAATAATTGGGATGCGAGAACTGTATGTAACACTTCTCTTCTTGCTAATGAATGAAGCTGGATGAGATGCAATGAGACAAATTAAGAGTACCACTGTGAAAATAATTCGTTTCGGGCAAGTTGTGAAAATGAAGGGGATAATAAAGTGAATGTTGGCTTGAAATGAAAAAAAAAAAGCATTTCAAAAGATATAAAGAACAGAAGACTGCTGATTTGAACTAGAGTGGGAGAAAGGGTAAAAATGCTTTCTCAGATTGGGAAGCAAGGAGAGTTCATATTTAAATCAGAGAGAAACATCATGCAAAGGACAATATTTTCTTGTTGTAGATCCACAATTGCAACTTTCAGAACAATACTCACTATCCTCACATAGGCCATCAAACCTCCAACTGATCACACCTTTGAGCAGCAAAGCCTTTTCCAGACAGGCTGTACCTTTAAAGAGCACAAATGGGTGACAGATTTTGGGTTTGATTCCTTCCTTAAAACCAATTGTATTTTATGCATTTATAAGCATTTCAAATCTTACTAAAATAAATGTTACCATTAAAATTTAATTTAATTGATTTAAAATCAATGCTATCTAAATTTAAAAGTGATTGAGTTTTAAGCCCAATCAACCAGATGATCTCAAGTTACATTATGGACTTATAGTGAAATCAAATCTAAACAGTGTAAATCACATATTCTATCGAAAAATAGATTGAAGGCTAAATCTATTGGTAATATACTCAGTTTTGTCCTTATGTTTTCATTTCTGTCAATTCACAATATGAATTGGTTTCTACATTTAAAGGATGAGAATGTTTTTTACTCCAATTTGTGATTTGTCTTTGAATTCATTTTGTTTCAATTAAACCACAAAATACAAGTAATATTGGAGATATTCAGCAATAAATCTACGAAAATGTGGTTGTGTTAAATGAGGACAAATGAAGCCAAATGTGAGAGGCATAGTAGGGCATTAAAACCGGTTTTAATTTATACATTCCAATATTAATCCTTTTCATGCAATCGTTCAGTTAACAAGTTTCACAGTACTACTTCTTCAAATTATACAAATAGAAAATATGGATTGAAAAATGCTCCATCAGTTCACTATATCCATTACATTTGTAAAGCAACATTACAAATCTACTTTGAAATTTATTTCTGGGGTTTTATTCAAAATAAATCGTCTCAGATTGTACACTGTGCACCCCACACAAACTGCTTCCCTTGGTGTGATCATTATTATCCTGGAAGCTTATAAAACATCTTAATCATCCAATCATGTGGAGGTGATGTTGTTAAGGAAAGCAACATGACGCCAAGTAACCATTAGGTGAAGATTAATCACAAGTGAAAATAGTTCAGCCCATTTAATATCGCGCTATTTGATTACCTCCATCTATGATCACTAGCACAGCATCTATTCCAAGTGGCTTGGTATCATTTATGCCTCCGTTTCTGAAATTGATAGAACAGTATGGCACAAGAACAGGCCCTTTATCCCACAATGTCTGTGCCAAACATGATGCCCAGACCAACATATCTGCCTGAATATAATCCATATTCTTTCATTCCCTGAATATCCATATGCCTTTCTAATACCACTTGTGGTTTTTCTGCCTCAACCACTAACACCGACAGTGGTTTCCAGGCACTCACCACTCTGTGAAAAATCTTGCCCCGCACATCTCCTTTAAACTTTGTCCCTACAACCTTAAAGCTATGCCCTCTGGACTGTCTATCCTATCTATGCCTCTCATAATTTTACATACTTCTATCAGGTCTCCCCAGAGAAAACAATCCAAGTCTGTCCAACCTCTCCCTGTATCTAATACCTCGTAACCTAGGCAAATCTTCTCTGCCCCTTCCTATAATGTGACGATTTGCATGCAATATTCCAAAAGCAATCTATGCAGTCCTATACAGCTGAACCATGACGTCCTGATTCTTATATGCCCCAACCTATAAAAGCAAGCGTACCATATGCCTTCATTTATCCTATCTGCATGTGATGCCACTTCAGTGAATTTATGACTGAAATCACACAATAATCCCCTGTTCATCAATGCTGTAGAATAATGAATTGTATACCTTTCCCCTTGCTTTTGACTCCTCAAATGCAACACCTCAAACTTACTGATTAATTCCATCTTGCCATTTCCACCCCTTTACAGTAGTTGATCTATAATCCAGCTGTAGTACTTTGACAGCCTTTACCTCAATGTTCAACCTTGTAACCCCACAATCTTGGAGTCATCTGCACACTTACAACCAACCCATTCACATTTACATCAAAGGATTATTTATATATATCAGAAACACACGAAAAGCCCCTGTGGAACCTCCATGTTCCAGACTAACAGGAATTCAGGTAAATTCAGAAATATGGAACAATACGTTTTTCGATTTGCACTCTTGATCCTCCAATGAAATGTTTGATTTGAGACTTTGTTGTTGAAACAGACAAAGACAAACTGAACATTTTTGAGCAAAAAAAAATCCCATCGTCCAATGACGCCACCCTTAACCTTAGCCAAACGCTTAGCACCCCAAGATCAATTTGTCATGGCCTGGGGACCTTCACATTGCCCCATTCGTTACTCCTTATAAATCTACAACTGTCTATTATTTCTCATTAGAAGGAAGGAAACAGAAGGGCCAAGGTTGTTCTCATTGGAACTTGGTTGTAGGCTTGAAACAAAAATGTTGTTTAAATCCCTATACAACACACACAGTTTTATTGATTGGCCATCACACATCATTCATTCTCCATGTTCAGCTATCATCCTTATATTCTTTAGAGGTAAATATAAAACAAAATCGCAAAATAAGGGACCAGCGATTCAGGACAGATGAGAGGAAAGTTCCTTACCCAGTGAGTGTTGAATCTTCAAAATTCAACTTGGCCAAGAAGGCATAGGAGGCTCAGTGTCTCGTATATTTAAGTTTAATATCAATTGGTAGGGAGAGGGATGGTGCCCGCGTGAAGGGAATCAAAAGGATGTGAAGGATAGTGCAGCAAAAAGGAGCACTTGAGTATATTATCAGCCGTGATCTTACTACACTATCAAATGGCCAGAAGGGGATCTATTGCCTACAACTTTTATAGCACAAAGATTATTCATGGAGTTATAGTCATACAGCACTGAAACAGACCCTTCAATCCACAATGTCCTGTGCCAACTCATTTAGATCAGTTTTAGTGAATTGTCACACACCAGGGTTCAATGACAATTCTGTTCACACGAAGCTCACAAATGTTAACCAGTAAACAAACATTCGTGACAAATAGAACATAGAAAATTATGTGCAGAGTAGGCCATTCAGACCCATCGAGCCTGCCCCGCCAATTCAATATACATTGCTGATCATCCAACTCAAGTATCCCCCGTACCTGCCTTCTCTCCATAACTCCTCTGATCCCCTTAGCCACAAGGGCCACATTCCAACTCACTCTTAAATATAGCCAATGAACTGGCCAACTACCCTCTGTGGCAGGAGAGTTCAAGAAGACTCAACCACCTCTCTTGTGAAAAAAGTCTTTCTCATCTCGGTCTACAAAGATTTCCATTCCTCCCCCTTATCCTTAAGCTGGTGACCCCTTGTCCTAGGACTTCCCCAACATCGGGAACAATCTTCTCTGCATCTTAGCCTGTCCCAACCCCTAAGAATTTTTGTAAGTTTCTATAAGATCCCCTCTTAATCTCCCTAAATTCCGAGAGGTATAAACCGAGTTTTCCCTTATATCCATTCCTTTCTCATAAGACCAGTCCTGACCATCCCAGGAATCAGTCTGAGGTGAACCTTCCTCTGACTACCTCTCCCTCTAGGAATAATGTCCTTCCTCAGATTTGGAGACCAAAACTGCAAAAAAACAACGCAATAACCTCCAGTTTGGTCCTCAAACCCAAGACCCTGTACAACTGAAGTAGAACCTCTCCTGCTCCTGTACTCAATCCTATTGGCTATGAAAGCTAACATACCATTGTTTTTTTCGCTTTTTTTCACTGCCTGATGCCTGCTCAACCCCAGCATGCCTACTTTCCAATGACTGGTGTACCATGACAAACCCCAGGAATACAACTATCTCTCTAATGATCTACCCTTTTCGCGCTAATCGGCCAACGCAATTAAAATAATAGTCGTGGCTTTCCTGTTTTTGCCACCAAAGTGGATACCGTCATCTTTTAATCCACATTATACTGCGATAGGCCAAACATTTGCCCACTCACCAGCCTATCCAAGTCACACTTGGCAGTCTCTCCTGAGCATCCTCTCACAGCGAACACTGCCCCACCAGCTTTGTGGCCATCCCGCAAAAGACTTGGAGAATATTGGCCTTCATATTCCCTCTCCAGGCTTCATTAATTATATATTGTAAATAGCTGGAGGTCCCAGAGCACTGGCCCTGCTGGTTACCCCACTAGATACTGCCTGCATTGTGAAAAAGGGACCCGTTTACTCTATCTCATTGCTTCCGTGTTTGCCAGCCAGATCTCTAGTCCACTTCAAGTACTGAACACCTTACTACCGTATGCTTCTTTAGAGTTTTGTGATACAGTATCCTTTTTGTGTGGAACCTGTGAAGAAGCCTTCTGGTAAGTTCAGTGTATTACCACATCTCACTGGTTCTTCCCTGTAATCCACGCTTAACTAGTTACAGTACCTCGAAAAATTCCCACAAGATTCGTCAGACATGTTTTACCTTTTGTAAGATCCATGCTGACTTTTGTCCAATGATTTACCACTGTTCAATTGTGCTGCTATCCCTATCCTAGTATTACACTGACTCTCTGAGCAGTTTTTCCCACTATCTCGATGTGTAGACTAACTGGGTCTGTTAACTTCCCGTTTTTTCTCTTCTCCCTCCTTCTTAAAAGGTGGGGTTACATTGCTACCCGCCAATCCTCAGGAATAATCAAGAAATTCTAAAGAGTTTTTGAAAGATTATCACTAATGCATCCTCTATTTCTGTGCTTACTTCCTTTAAGTACTTCTGGGATTGCCAGCCTATACTGCCCACTTGTGGATTTATCGGGCCTTTTATCTATGTCAATTACCTCCAAGCACCACTTCCCGACCGAACGGGATTTTCACTCAATTTCTCCTTTGATCCCAGCAGTCCCCTGTGTATTTCAGGCAGATCTATTTATGTCTTTCCTTAGTGAAAGACGGAAACCAAAGTAGTTATTCAATTGTCCGCCATCTCTTGTTCCCCTTAATGATCAACTCACTGCTTTTCTGACTGCAAGGGACCTACAAGTCTGTTTTATAACTACTACCGCTTTCTACTTGCACATAAATCTATGTAAAAATCTTTTGGCTCAGTTCAGTTTTTATGTTCCCTGCCAGTTTTCTTTCCTAATCTATTTTTCCTTTACGCCTTTTGTCACCTCCTCTGGCTTGGTCTCTGAATTTCTCTCCCAGTCCTCTGGTATGCTGTTTTTCTCGGCTACTTTGTACGACATATCCTTCGCGCCGTTTGATGATATTCAGCTGATTTTCCATTCTTTTGTGATCACGGATGCTAATATCTACCTTCCCGATTTATTCTTTTCGCCAACTGGGATGAACAATTTTTGTAGTTCATCCATGCCGTCTGTAACTGTCTTCCCTTGGTATATTCCACTGAGTAACCCTTTTAGAAATGTAATTGCTCAGTCAATTCTGGGCCACTCTGATTCACGTCTCATACCATCCAAAGTTAGCGTCCGGTCTTTAAGTTCAGAACACCAATTATGTTTCTGGAATTAACAATGTCACTCTCCATTCCTAATGGATGAAACTCCAACCATAGTTGTATTGGTCGTTTCTGGCCCGGGGGACAGCGTTGTACAAATAGACGGCTAATTACCCTTCCTCATTACTCAAAACCCATCTAAAAGTTAGTCCTGCTCTCTCGTTGGTTCTCTACTTATTGATTCTTAGATAACTATTCCGCTTTATACTGATTCCAATAAGAAATCATCTTCCTCAGCACCGCCCTGCGCAATTTGATGAACTAATCTATATGTAGAGTGAAGTCACGCCATTATAATGTGTGTTTGCCTTTGTCGCAGCATTGCTAATTGTGTTTGATACCATCCCCAACCTTCTGCTGCTACTGAGTTTGGGTGGCCCTTTCCACAACACCACCAGCGTTTTTCTGCCCCTTAGTTCGTTTTGTAGCTATACCCCATACGAATTACCACAGTCCTCCACCAAGCGTTGATTGTCATTCCTTGTACTTGCTATTTATTCTCCTCTCTACAACGTCAAGCTACCCCACTATCTTTTCCTTTCTCTCTATCCTCTGATTATTGTAATGATCACTGGATGTTTCCAGATCCAGGTCTAAGTCACCTGGCCATGTCTTCGTGTACCACCTATATACGATGAATCATTTAAATATGTTGTGTTTCTAAAAAATCTGCACGTTACAAACTCGTCCTACCGCTTATTACGTATACTCTCTTGCATTGAGACACAAAGCCTTCAGGCTTGTCGTTTACAGCGCATTTACCCGATAAGTATTACAATATTGCTGAGATAGAAAAGTGGCCCTTTTTGATTTTTGGCCCTGTTTTGTCTTGCCTGCCACTTGACCTTTTCACCTTGCTACCTAATGCTTGCTACCCTCATTGTCACTCACCCTCTGCCCTTCTTGCTCTGTGTACCCATCCCCCTGCCACATTAGTTTTTAAATCCTCCCCTCGACAGCACTAGCAAGCACTCCCCCAAGAGACATTGGTTGTCCTTTCCATTCTAGGGTGCAAACCGTATCGGGAGTTGTCTACCGGTCCATCCATCCCCAGAAGAACTGGGCCTCCAGTGCCCTAAAAATTTGAATACCTCCCCCTTGCACCACTTTTGAATCTTAAACTCCACGTGTATTCATGTGCATTATCCCTACTATTCTACTTGATGGCCCGTGGATCTCTGGTACGTAACTCCGGAGATTACTACTCTTTGAGGTCTACCTTTTAGAGTTTATCTCCTAGCTCCCGTTAAATTCACCTTGTAGGACCATCATCTCCCTTTTTTTGTACCTATATGTTTGGTGCCAAAACATGTGCACACAACGATCAATAATGGCCGTTCAGACCCTCCCTCACTGACAGAATATGTTCTTGACAGCCGTTCGCAGTGCATCCGCTGACCTTTGCACCAGGAGGTCAAGAGCAACCATTACGCCATCATTGGTAGTCTGGTTTTGCGAGCGTCAGATAACGCTATCTATTGCCCCTGACAATTGAACATCCCCTATTACTATTTGCCCTTCCGCTCTTTTTTACCGCCTCTCGTGCTGTCAGAGAGACCACACCACATGTTTGCCGCTATGAACCTGGTGCTGCTTGCATTCCCCTGATGAGCCATCTCCCTAGTTCAGTATCAGTAAATGGAGATGTATACCTGTTTAGGGAGGGTGATGACGCAGGGGACTCCGGCAACTTCCTGACCTACTAGCTTCTTTGCTGGACGGTAATTGGGCCACCCGTTTACCTGTCTATGCTCCCCGTCTCTACCTTTTGTCTACTTGCGGTTGTGATCCAACTTCAACTGTAAGTGCATATTTCCAGTACGATGCATTCTCTAGCGCGCATGAGTGGATGCTCCTGAAAGTATGCATCCAGCCGGCGTATCCGCAATCGTCTTCATTTTGCGGTCTGGCCAGGTGTGGCCAGCTGGAAGACAAACTTCTGCACAACGTAGTCACAGGGACACGACATCTCCATGATCTCCCAAAATGTTGCAGGCTGAACAAAAACCACAGGGGACCAATCTCTACTGCCATTACCTTACTCCTCCAATTACTCTGTAGTAAATTATTTAAAAAAACACAAAAAATTATCCTTTATAACTTTTACTACTAAATTCTGAATCCCTGCCTCACCAGGAATCCCTTAACTCCCAGAAGGCCAGAAATGTAAAAGTGTAAACCCGGTGCGTTGCACTCCCAAACTCAGCTTGCTTCCCTAGGGTCCTCTTCCACACAATCAGCGGGCTTCCTCAAAAACACGTCTCCAACACTAAATCCATGAGATGCAGAAAGAATGATACAAGGATTGTCGTGACAAGCTGAGGTAGTGCAAAAATAGTTTGAAGTAAAACATGAAGACCGAAGGACGGTAGAGTTAATACTAGGAAAGTGGCAGCACGTCTGCAGTAGGGGAACTGGTAAAGGTGAACAATGTGCTTAGAGTAAACTCATAGGTTCAGGAAGCATCCCTGGAGAACATGGATTACGTCTGACGTTTCGAAGTCGGGACCGCTTTTTCAAAAACTTTGTGAGAGAAAGGACAAGGTCAGGGACTCTGACAGCACAGAGAAACTGTTCTGAAGTATAATATCAGAGCATTCAGCTTCTATATTTTCTCCCGTAAGGTGGAGGTGAAAAAAATGAGCAGGCCATGGTGACAGGCATTTCCGTTGACCATAGACTTCCAGCCTTCATGATGCACGGCGTGTGATGATACTGGGCTGGTGTTATCACCGCTCATACATATGTTCACCAGTCAAAGAGAAGAGATAGGCAGTTGGCCCATGCCCGTGTGAGATGCTATCTCGCATCAAAATATTTGTCCAGATTGTGCATCGCGTTGATGTCAAGTGCGAGAGAATCCTCATAGACAGGACAAATCTTCCCATCGTGACCTAAGCAAACTAATTACGCTGCTGTGCTTTCTTCACAACTTCAGTGTACAGAGACAGGTTGGCCTGCTGATGATATGAATGCCTGGGAACGTGAAGCTGTTGATCATCTCTACAGCAGCTTGATGTCGAGGACTGGGTTGTGTTCTGTGCCCCCTTGCTTCCTGAGGCAACTAACCAACATTGCTGATAATTTTTTTTATCAAATGCCTTCATACGGTGTGCGAGTCTGTTTTTTGACTAATCGGATGCTTTCAGCCACCACCCAGCTGCTCACTGCTAGGGAGCAAATTTGACGATGTGAGTAGGGTGGATGCTCATTGGTTTGTGCAGGATCACCAACTACACTGACTGAGACGTGCGCCACAGTAATGTGCAGGTGAAGAACGGTGTCTTTGGCCAAACATTGGTATAGTGAGCACACAGGGGTGCACAAGGGGAATGGTCCTGTTCACAATCGAACACTTGAGAACTTCAGCAGATACCACTTGGGACGCATGCCACCTGCAGAAGTCTTTTAAGATGAGCTCTGTCTGCAATGGTGCGGCTGCATCAGTGAGGGGAGGGAAAAGCTGAATACAGGAGGTCGTAGGTCAGACAACTTTGGTTGAATCACCTGTAGCTCTCTCTGACCTAACAGGGCTAAAGAAGGAGGTTAATGCTGGGACTTTTAGCTCGAAGAGGAACACCCCTAATGTGTCTCCCATAAACCGTGTGCGTGTGAATGTAGTCCAAGGACTACAAGTGCCTTGAGAATTTTACCTGGACAGTAAACTGGAATCTGTGTCCTGGAATGTTGATGAGGCAGCAGCGGGGGGGGGTAGAGCCGCTGTAATTTTAGAGGACGCTCCATTACTATTTAAACGTCTACAGTAAGATAGCTGCAGATGGTCTCACTATCGTTGGTGCGCCGCCGGCCAAGCGCACCATCCTTTTGCTCGTGGCCGGATGCTGGCGGGTAAGCAGGGCGTAAGGCCGTAGACGCCAACAGTCTCATCAGGAAGGCTGGCTCCATCCTGGAGTGGTAGCTGAACGATTGGTGGGGAGGATGCTCATCAAACTGTGACCATCTGAACTATTAGAGCTACCCTGCTCCATTACACTGCAGATGGTCAATCTGAGGAGCATCTTCAGCAAGACAGTGGGTCCACTGGACGTTAGCACAGAAGCCGCAAGTGATCCTTTCTCCTGTGGCTATCAAACTTAGCAACTTTCCCCCTTCTGTGCATTGGGTTTGCGGTAGAGATGGACTGACGTTCCTCCCCCATCTTTGCCACATCCTCAGAAATCTGGGAACATCCCATTCATCACGTTTTTATAATTTTCATGTCATCTTGGGTTGGCGTATTTCATGACTGTTGGCAGACGCACTATAGTTCCTCTCCTGGGATAGATTTAACAGTTCTATGGTATCGTATAAAACACATTTTAATTTCTGTCACACCTCACCATTCCCATCAGAGACGTCTCTAAATTTGCCCATACACTAGAGTAGGTAGCGACTCGTACAGCGTCCATATCATCAACCGGCTGTCTTTAATACGCAAAGGTATTCTCTGCCGCTGGAGAACTCCACTACGTGGACTCGCAGGGAGAACATGGAATCAACTACCGAAACGAGCGGGATGTGGTCATCTCCTTTGATCTTTGCCCTTTGACCTTCAAGCTATTACCTCTAGTCTTTAACATTTCCATCACTGGGAGAAAATGTTTGATTTGGGACATCGAATATATGTCACCATATAGATTGGCTTATTGTGATTTGCCTTTGGAAATCTTCCTCAAAGAAGTTAAAGAAGAATCTATGTCAAATATTTTTAAAGCGGATTAATTCTTGATAAAATGGATGTGTAAAATAATGATGGGGAGTTGAGGTTACAGTCAAATCAGCCATGATCTAATTATACATCGGTAATGTATCTAAAAGAGCCTTAACACTGCTGCGTATGTCTCCCCCAAACAGTACGTCGCAAGAGAATGGGCATAAACTTATGTTGCTCCAAATTTGGAGAAACTATGACCATGGCATTCTATATTTTAATGGACCACATCTCCAGTGAGATGAATACTTTAACTATACATGATTAGATCCACACACCCGTCTATAAGATAATAAGAACTGTTGTTAAAGTAACTTTAGCAGGATTAGTGTAATAAGATACCTGGATGGAACATTGTGGCAGATTGATCTTGCGCGCTCTATAAGATAAAGGTAAATATGAGTGAGGATAAGAAAGAGAATTAGGATCCATTCAGCTCATCAATCCTTGACTGAATCTACTCTTTCCCTCTTCAAACCACAGACATCTCCTGCTCTCCTCCCCATAACCCCTGACGACCCGTACTTGGTCTATCTATCTCTACCTTAAAGTAATATCCATTGATATAATTCTATCAGGAATGTTCGTGCAACGAGTATTATTAACTTATTATTCAATTGATAAAGTGTCCTTTTTAACACTACCCCCACCACCCGATATTCGTGTCCTACTAAATCAGCACCTTCTTCTAGTGAGATAATCCATTTTCTACTTTTGTTTAACTCCACTTAAGCGTTCTTCCCCACATCAACATCCTTGAGTTTACAATTCAAAAATGTTCCATTCATTCATAATTAACACACCTAGTATCATGTTCATATGTAGTAGAACTGGGTGTGATCATTTACAGCGGACAAACATGGGTCGGTTCTTTTTTCTGCCAAGACACGTGGAAATGAGCAGTCGAGGACATTGTAAAATCTATCATCCCTCTCCCCCACTGGCTGCAAATAGTGTCAATGATACTATTCTTGTCAATTGATTCAAGGGGGCGTGAACAATGTCCCGCTGGATGAGGCTGGAGACGGAATCAATGATGGTCCTCCTCGGTTCCCGGGGAAGGGGCACATCCTTGAAGTGTGGAGGTGAAATCCCTACATCCCTAAATTGGCACGTTAGAAGAGGATCATCTACAGATGAGCGCGGGCACCGTGTACGCTGCGGCCGGGTGATTTTGGCGAGGCCCGGGTGCCGCTGCAGGACGGTACGGGACGGGGCTGAGCCCCGAGAATTCCGAGCCCGGACCGACCGACTCATGTCCGCGGGCCGCTTCTGACACTCAGGCCGTCGGTCCGTCAGAGCCCCTGTGACCGCCCTCTTCTCCTCAGCTCCCCCCCAACCTTGCACGTTCCCTTCCCCACTCACTTTCCGGCCAGGTCCTTTTGGTTGCGAGGCCGACTGGATGGAGTTCTTCAGCACCACCAGCTACAGTGCTCTGTCATCGCCGCCGCCGCGCCATGGTACCACCCCGACAGCACGACAAAGGAGCGGCGAGAGACGGCGCAAGAGCGGCGTCCTCTTCCTTCCTGCCCGCCCGGTCAGGCAAAACATCCACCAACAGCGCACCTGCGTTTCTCGGAGGCCTGCCATTGCAGCTCCGAGACGCCTGGGATGCACTTGAAGCATTTGGGACTATCCGCAGAGCCTTCGGGCAGGTTGACCATTAATAAATCTCGTTGAGGCACCAACCTTCATTGCCTGTAGTTCCAATAATTACTGTTATGGCCTTCTCCGTTCCTATTCATCTATCTGACCTGCCTTTCTCTCCGATGTGCCAGAGAGAGGCATAAGCTACATGCAAACTGGAAAGAACAGCAACACTCCTCATATTCATGCTCATCTGTGGTGCACCACAATTTTGAACGGAGTGAGACATTGAATTCTCCAATTGTCAAGTGAATGACCCACCCCACTTTGTGTCAGAGCGTTTTATCCCTTAAAGAATAAAAACAGTGGACGAGAAGCTCAAAGGCGGCCATTTAAAATAACTATCAATCATGATCATCATCAACTATGCCATACTTTTAAGGCACATAAATACCAAATGAAAATGTTGGTCCAACCCAAAAGATAAATCTAAGTAAGATGCTGTGAAAAATCAGGCGACTTGTGGAGCAAGTCCATGGGTTTATTTTTTAAGGCGCAGATCAAACAGATAATGGTTAATATAGACTGTCTACGGGGGTATGGGGAGAAGGAAGGAAAATGGATTAAGGAAAGGGATAAGACTAGATCGGTCATGATTGAAATGGCAGAGTAGAGCGTGATGGGCCACAATGGTACTAATTCTCCTCAATAACATGAAAAAGGCAGTGAGTCTGAGAGGTGAGTAACATTCTGAGAATTATGCAAAAGGATAGCTCAGTTAAAGAATGGGAAGATAAAAATTCAGGTTTTGCAACCGATGAAGTGTCAAAGACCAGTGCTTTTGGGGGGGGGGGGGGGGGTGGGGCGTGGGGGTGGGTGACTGTGTGGGGGCGGGGTGTGTAGGTCGGCAAGGGTGTTGTGGGCTGAGGATTGCGTGGTGTGTTGGGCATTATGTGTGGGGGCAGGGGTGTGTGTTGGGTGTGTGTGTGGGGGGGGGGTATGTGTAAGGGGGGTGCGGTTTGGTGGGGGGGTGGTGCGTGTGGGGGTGGAATGTGGGGGGGGTGTGTTGTGAAGGTGTAATTTGTGTGGGGGTCCCGGGGAGTGACAGGGGCGTGACGTAGAGTTTAGTTGTATTTCCGATCATTGAAGGCAAATATTTTTCAAATGTTGTTTGAATTCTGTTACTGTAATTTATGGAAAACGATTATGTAATTAAGACTGGCGGAAGTGGAGGTAGCTGAGGAAAATACTAAGAGGTGAGAGCAAATTGTAACTAAAAGATTGATTAGTTAGCAGGATCAGCATGTGGAGCAACATCACGCCACATGAAGCTGCTGAGCCATAAAGCACACAAGAATCAGGTCTAGACTTCGCAGAAGACTAAAGTTCAGTAGTGTCTCCAATAACTGCATACCAACTTCTAAGAATACACCTGTAAAAAAGCATCCTATTGGGTGCATCGGACAACTTAGTTTAGGAAGCAGCAGCATTCCAAGTCGCCGCAAGATAAGATTGCTAGAGTTGTGGATGTAGCCCAGTCTCCATCACAAGACAGCGCCTCTCCATTGACTCCTTTCTACATTTCGACTTGCTGCTTCAGCAAAGCAGGCGCAAAACAACAACATGTGACGCTTACACTAGCATAAAGGGCACTGAAGGTGGGAGCAGTTGGAGAGAAGGTTGTGAAATGACTGTTCCGTAGGGAGGAGACACAGAGGGGGAGCAATGTAGAGAGGAGGTTGTGAAAACTGTCTCCTTTTTGGCATCAGTTTTCTTCTCCATTCACCATGTTGGGGTAGATGATACAAAGGTAGGGATGCATCTTACATAGATTTTAAGAAAAGTTGACTACCCTGAATTGGTGCTCCCGCTAAACTAGAGTTTAACGAGTCTTTCTCTCCAACCTGTTCCACTTTGGGACCACTGCTAAATTTTAATGCTAGCATGTTAGTAAACTATATTCTATCTTATGGTTATCTTTTTCAATACTTGTTTGTGTTGTGTATGACTTGATTAATAGTTTCTTTATTGTGACCAGGTATTAGATATGATTTGATTTCGATTGGATTGCAATTTTTTCACTGAAAAGCCATGGTGTTTAAAGATTAAGATCAAATCTGCAGAAATCTTTCTAGATCAAGGAAGAGATACATCCTGCCCATGTGCTTTTGAGGCTATAGCCACCGTAAAAACACTGGGAACCATACCACAAATGTACCTATCTCTGTAATAGCCTCCAAAATCGATGGATTAAAATCAGGTGATAATCCATGTCATTTATAGTTGAATATACATGTTAGAGTTGTCTCCAATTTCATAACTTCTCAGCTAGAAGAGGAAAATACTGAATTCACCAAGCTGTGTTGTTAGCATGCTTAATTGACTCTCAGATTCGGCCCATAATGTAATCCAATCATCTCCTCCTGATCTCCATCATGCAAGCAGATTGCTAAAGGGAAAGAAGATAGAAAACATTCAAGCATCATGTGGCTTGGTACCCACGATATATTGATTGGTGATTTTCATCCAGCGCTAGAAAACTTGGTGAAGCTACTAACACGACGTTTCGGGTCAAGACCCTTCTTCAGGACTGGTAGGGATTCGGAGAGCAGAAGGATATAGATCGGTGATGTGGAGATATAAGGAACAAATGAGTGAAAGGTCGCATGTGCAAAAAAATGTAATACGGAGAGATACAAGAAGGGAACATAGCACATTGTAAGCTGTTTGTGAGTTAGTGAAAAAATGAGAAGCTGATGGAATAGAGGGAGTGGGGAGAAGGAGTCTAGAGATAGAGGGAATGCCAGGCCCGAGGGAGCTGAGGGAGAGGTGGGAAGGGGGAGGGAGACAGCAAGGATGTTATAGAATTGAGAAAGATTCCAATATCTACAAGATACAAAGAGAATCGCAGACTCCCCAAGGGAATATGAGGTGCTGTTTCTCCTCCAGCTTGCGCTGGTGAGTTGCTCACTCTCGGCCGTGGAGGAGGCCCAGGACCGAGAGGGTCGGATGTGGAATGGGAGGGGGAAGAGATGTGATAAAATGTTGGAGAGTGCTGAGCCTACAGGAGTGGTACGGGATTGGTTATTGCGGAAAAAAACCAGAGCGAGCGATGTTCAGAGATGAAGCCGAATACGCCCAAGCACTAGAGGAACTAGCTTGGTCCTCACGGTATAGATCATCTGGCATCTGGAGCAGCGGAGACTGACAGTAGTGTGGGTTGGAGGAGGTGAGGTGATAGCCTAACTCGTTCTCGGTCCTGAGAATGAGAATAGCAGATGAAAGGTGCTATAGAAGAGGAGTGTGAGGGGGTGAGGTGAAGGGGACATGTGTGTGCACTTTGTGTGCGGTGTGCAAAAGTGTGTTGTCAGACTCGCAAGGGTTGGGGCGGTGTCGGGACGTGACTGTGATGTCTGGAGATATCCCGGGAAGCAGTCGGTAGGTGTGGGTGGGGGGGGGGGCGGGGGAGTTGGGGGGGGGGGGGGGGGGGGGTTGGCGGTGGGCCGGGGTGGTTTGTGGGGGCGGGGGGGGAAGTCGCGTGCTTAGGGGGGGTGACGGGGCCGGGGTGGGGGGGGCGCGCGCACGACTGACGCGTGAGCGCGCTGAGTGTAGCGGCGGGGCCAGCTGCCCGGAGGCGCGCGTGACGCGACGCGACGTGCATCCGCGGATCGCACTGGTAGTAAGGGCTGCGAGGATCGGGGTAGGAATGGCGCAGGGCGCGTATTTAGAACAAACGCTCCGTGTCCCGGAGACCGCGGCTCAAGTGAGAATGCGGGGAGCCCACCAAGGCCCGGCCCGGCCCGGCCCGGCCCGCAGCACCTAACCAGGTCCATCCCCTCACACCACGGCCCGCCGACGCCGGTGAGTTGCCTGTCAGTGGCGCTTGGGAATGCTGAGTGCGAATGGGCGGCGGGCAGCAGCGGATTCTCGCTCTCCCAGCTACAGGCTGGATGGAGGTTAGCATCCTCACAGCTACACCCCACAACCTGACCTGGCAGTGATCTCGGTCGGAGTCGTCCGCTCCAGGAGCATCCGCTCGATTCGGGGTGGGATCCGGTGCCGCTTTTGCTGCACAGCAACCGATCCGACTTGATTTGGGTGTCTCCGCTCCAGGAGCAACCCCATCGATCCGATCGGATCCCCGTGTTTCTGCTCCAGCTGCAATCAGTCGATCGGGAAGGGATTCGGTGTCTCCGCTCCGAGAACAATCCCTCCACCCGGACGGGATCCGGTTTTTCTTTACTCCATGAGCGAACCCGGTTTTACACTGTCTCTCTCATCGGCGTCGGACTCTTGTTCCCGTTGACCCAGTATTGTTGTCCTTGTCCTGTCTCCGGCACACTTCTCCAATGACAGTTCTCATGAGCATCTTCATTCCCTCTGTTTTGTTTGAAACTCGTTTCCAGCCCCACCTCTCTGGACCCGTCAAAAACACATCCTCGACACCTGAGTGCCGGGGGGGGGGGGGGGTTTGGGGCGTGGAGAGAAACATCCAAGCGTCTCCACCAAAGTGATAACATACAACCGTTAAATACTTTTTTGGTAATATAATTATTCAGGTCATCATCCTGATTTGGTTTCCGATTGTAACACAGGTATTTTACAGCTGCTTTGCACTTTGTGTTCCCTGTTTATATTTCGTAAATCCCAAATGTGTTGTTTCTGCCTGTGCTTGTTGTCAGCGATAGGTAAGATCTTAACAATCGCCTAAAACTTAATAGTTGTCTCTCGGCTCCTTGACAGTCCTCCGTACTGCGGTTGCCCCCGAGGAAAAAGGGATTAGATGCAGTAAATGTTATGAGTAAGGTAACAGGGCACTTCGTCGATTATACTCCATTGTAGTCATTATTTTTCGCTGCGAGACAATTTCCTTAGCTGCCCCAGCTATTTTGAATTAAGAGGAAAAGCAATTGTTTTTTTTCTTGTATTTGGAGTTTGCTATTGCAACGTCAGATGAGATTTTAACTTGGCAGCAGGTAGATTATCGTAACTTTTGGTGGGTGGAGATTTCGAAAAGTGGCAGTTGGAACTGTGTGAGGGCCTTATATTTGGGATGTTTGTATTTCTATTTCGCGGTTTTTTTCGTAATATTTTGTTATGTCTCTCAGGCTCCAACTGGCCCTGCGCCTTTCCTCTGGAATGTGAATGACGAGTTTGAAAATGGCGGAGCGCTTTCGAAATGCTAATCCCTGCCTAATAATACACCTAGCCAAATGCCATAAAACACGACACCGCAGTTTCGTTTTAGCCGCTAGTACAAATATGAAAATGAAATATTCTTGTTTTGTGCGCACTGATAATTCAGTTTAAGAGGCATTGTTTCCCACTGCCTCAACAAAAACCGTATGGATGTAAAATACAGGCCAGACTTTGAGATCATTTGGAGAGACGTGTGGCTCGAAGGACGCAATAACAGTCCCCAGATTCCGCTTCGAAGGTTACATGTTTAAGTTGTCTAGCCGTCGAGTTACCTGGTTCCAGAGCCTAATGAGAATACGGTACATTGAATTCAGTGCTTTATTTTTTTGAAAAAGCAACTGTAAATTGGTCAATTCTAAATTTTCCTCTATATCAAGGTAATCAGCAAAGATGTCGATTTATAGCAAGAATGTGAATTCCCAGTCTTTTCTCCTTGTACAACGGCCAATGCTATGTATTAAAGAGCGCCCCCATCGTGCACACGAACCCCTTCAAAAATATGATTCATTGTGGTGATCACATTATACAAATAACCTAAATGCTAGTGCTGCCATTCAGTGGTCCCAGTTTCATAGACATAGACAATAGGAGCAGAGGAGGCCTAAACGGCCCTTACGGCCCTTACGACCAGCACCGCCATCGATGCGTATATCATGGCTGATCGTCCCCAAGTCTAAAACCCGTGCCTGCCTTCTCCCTTATTTCCTTGTAGTTCCACTAGCCCCTAGAGCTCTATATAACTCCTCTCTTAAATCCTTCAGTGATTTGGCCTCCCCCCAACCTGCCTCTGTGGCAGGACTTCCACAAATTCACAACTCTCTGGGTGAAAAAAGTGTTTTCCCCCACCTCAGTCTTAAATGGGCCTCCCCTTACTATCTAAGACTGTGGCCCCTGGTTCTGGACCTCGCTCCAACATTGGGAATATTTTTCGTTGCATCTAGCTTGTCCAGTCCCCCTTTGTATTAATTTTATATATTTCTATAAGATTCCCCTCATCCCTTCTAAACTCCAGAGAATACAACCAAGTGTTCTCAATCTTTCCTCGTAATGACAGTCCCCGCTATCCAAGGATCAATCTCGATTTACCTAGCTGAACTGCCTCAGTCACACTGATGTCCTTCCTCAAATTAGGAATCAAAACGGTACGCCCAATACTCCAGATGTTAGTCTTAACCAAGCCGTATACAACTGCATAAGAACCTCACTACAATACTGGAAATCCTCTTGTGTATGAAGGCCAACATTTCCATTAGCTTTCTTCACGAGCCGTGCAGTACCTGCAGCACGCAACTTTCATGACCGGTGTTACAAGACATCCCAGGTCTCGCTTGTACCTTCCCCGTAACCTAACCTAACCCCATTGAGATACTAATCTCCCCCTTTTTTTGCGGTACCTAAGGTGGATAACCGCCCAATTATCCTATATTAAACTGCATCTGTCCATGCAATCTGCCCACTCACGTTCAACCTGTCCCAGGACAACCCTGCAAACTCCTTAACGTCCTCTTCACAGTTCTCCATCACTGCAACCCAGTTTTGTGGTCATCCGCAAACTTGCTATTTTGCTCGCTAATTCCCGTTCTTACAAAGCATTAATATAAATGGTAAACAGTTGCGGCCGAATCCAACACCGAGCCTAGCGGCACTCCACTCGCCACAGCCTGCCATTCTGGAAAAGGCCCATGTTCACTCCTACTCACTCTTTGCTTCCTGTCCTGCCTCTCTAATCCCAACATGCAACACCGCTACCGCCCAATACCATGTCTCTAATTTTTAGTCACCAGTCTCCTGTGGTGTCTTATCAACGGCATTGCCCCTGACAGTCAAGATACCGACATCCACTGGCCACCCCTTCATCCATTTTACTTGTTAACGATCCTCAAAAATTTCCAGAAATTAGTCGATTGGGCATGATTTTCCTTTTCATAAATCCATGCTGACTTGGATCTAATCCTTTTACTGCTATCCAAATGCCCCAATATTACCGTCTTTTAATAATTGACTCCCGCAATCTTTATCCTCACCACCCGGATAGTCATCTAACTGGTCCTTAAAACTTCCCCATTTTTTCTCTGCATGCCTTTCTTGAAAAGTGGGATAACATTGGAGCCCACAGGAACTGATCCTGAATCTAAAGAACATTAGAAAATATCACCAATGCGTCCCCTAATTCTAGAGCCACCTCCCCTGGGATGCATCCATCAGGCCTACCGGGGATTATCATCCTTCATCCCCATTAAGTCCTACCTCAATACTATTTCCTCCGCGCTAAATGAAAATTTATTTCAGTGTCTCAACCCCCGTTAGATCCTCTGCCCGCCAGTACCTTCTGGGAGATTGTGTTGTGTCTTCGTCTGTTGTGAAGATTCCCCTGTTTTGGAACCATGTGATGCAGACAATGTTTTGGAACCATGTGATATCAGACAATCTGATCCATAGATATTTTTTGGAATACTACTTTCTTACTTATCTTTTGTGGATTTCCATTCAGTGATAGTAAGGACATTGGCATTGGTCTCATGGGATTGGGCTATGGGTTCCCCCTTTCACAATGGTTCCCGAACGAGTGAAAATGCGAACATTCATTAATATCTTGCGACCTGTCATTGCCATTTGTACTATTTCATAGTTCCTTGTTCATCTGGCAATAGATGTGTTGTTTTTTGCTGTTCTCTGCCTTTTTTTGATAATTGACTGTATCATGCTTCCCTTGAGAATTGTATTTTGGTTAATTGAATGATCTCTAACTTATCAAATTATACTGTCCCTGTTTTTGATAACATGGAAAACATCGTACTGTACTATACTTTTTGTTAGCCTCTGGTAATATCCCATTTATAACTGCATTGAATGGAGTTGTGCTTCATTTTCCTTTTATTTTCTCTCTGATGTAGTAGATACCTTTAACTTGCAATTGTTGAGGTCAGCTGCATAATTCCTCAACTATTATCCACACTCTCTCAAGCCCATATAAGATCAAATGAGTCAGGTTTGTACCGGACGGTAAAGGCTATACTTTTTTTTACGTATTTCCAAAACGGCATCCCAGTTTTTTGTGCCTCGTTTACAGTAAATTGTATTTGCCATTGTCAAAAAAAAATAATAATCAAATGTGTCGAAATGGTTTGTCAGCCTTTCCCCATCACTTGTTGATGCCTGATATTAATATTGCAGGGGATGTTGACTGACTCTAATTCAGCATATCTGCTGGAGATAATATTTGAATGCAATAGAAATGGGAGTTAAAACAGCATAGAGAAAGGGCATTTTTAGGCCCATGTAAGTCCATGACTGCTTTCTGCCGACAATTTCGCAATTGTTTTCCATATTCCCCGGCTCTATTCCAATGCCTTGCATTTATATCCTTGCAAATGCTTATTCAGTATTCTTTTTAATCCTTGATTGCCTCGTCTTTTTTCACCAACCTATAGACAGCAAGTGTCAAGGCCATTCTAAGGAAGGAAAAAACCTCCCTTTATATTGAAAGGATCTCCAGAGGAATGGTTGAAGAAGAAAATAGACAAAATCTTAGGAAATTTATAGGCGGGTGAGGTCTTACATTAATTTTGAAGGAAGATAATGGAGATTAATTTTTGGGTTAGGATTGACTTGAATTTGGGAAGAGAATGGACTAGTTAGTGACAGTACACATAACATTTGTTGTACTTTAATTGGATTAAATTTTTTGAAGAGTGACTGGAATTGTTGAGGGTCCGCCACTAAGAATGTAATTAACATAGTAATTATTATTGTACGTCATTTGACAAGGTCCCTGCATTTGAGTAAAGTAAACCCAGTAAGAATTACAGAAGCATGGATGTCATGGAGGACTTGGTGGTTTAGTATTCAAACTAGCCAAATCCTTCACCATTACCCTTTGCGCAATCTATGGTTAAAATTCTGACTGTAGGTCTATGGCCCAGTGGTTATCAGAGAACCATCTGTTTTTTTGCAGATGACAACAATTAGGTGGAGAAGCAGACTAAGGAAAAAGGTTGTCCAAATACAGTGGGATGTAGATCATTACAGGGTATATAGCAGAGCAGGTTGCAGGTGCAAGTTAGATCAAAGCAAGAGTGAGTGTGTTGCCGTTGGATGTCCGAATGTAAAGCTGTAAAATATACAGCGAAGTTACCCAGACCTTTACAGCATTTGCTTTATAGAAGGGATAGTCAGGATCCAAAGTCCATAAACTCCCTGGAGAAGTGGTAACACAAGTAAGACACGAAGTAAAGTGTATCTGCATTGTTTTTTGATTACCGATGTAGCTGGGCTTTAAAGTGTTCAATCATTATTTTGTGTAACATCCTACGGTTCAATGGTGCTTTAATGTCAGAAATAACCAGGTATCAGTTGAAATTCCTTTTTTTTTGCACACCGTTCAGTAAAGATTTTAGCTATGCATCAGCACAGATCATACTTAGGTAAAAGGTACAGTGAAGCCCTGAACCTGCAAACATTCCATTTCAGGAGTTTTTTTTTTTCAATGGTATATGTCACATTGATCTGCCTCTGTTATTTATTTTATGCCTACTAAAAAGGTCTGTTGTGTCTGAAGCCAAAGCAAGAATGTCATTGTCCTAACTGGTACACATGACAATAAAGCACTCTTGTAATCTCTATGAATCTTGAGTAATAAGAATTAGGTAGATACACTGCAGTACCACAATAGTTGCCATGCTTTCAGATCCGTATTTTTTTTATCCTTGAATTTTAAGTCCTTAATGTAGAGTCTATACTTGGCCATAACGTCCGCGAAGTCCATGCAACAGAACTGGGATGGATTGCAGGGGTCCGGAGTTTGTAGGTCGTCCTGGTCCAGTGCATGCCTGTTGGTGTCCCTTTCTATTGCTCTGTTTCTGTCCACTGTCAGCAGCATCCAAGTCCGACGCTCCATCAATGCCGACCTCTGTGGGCCTGCCGTGGCGGCTGGTCCTACGCGATCAGCTCCGGTTTGTTGCAGGCTATCCATCAGCCCGACCTCGCCAACACCTCGACCTGCAAAAGCACCAG
>CM069131.1:76968513-77019338 GCA_035221665.1 Okamejei kenojei
TTCAATATTATCAAGGCTGATCAGTATGAATAATCAATTAACCTACAAAACCTGCACGTATTTTTGGAATGCCGACCCGAGAGCACCCGTAGAAAGACCTACATGGTCACAAGGATAAAGTACTAACTCCGTACAGACATACCCGATCAGGATCACAACCAGGTCTCTTCTGGCGTCGTAAAGCATGCAACTCTACAGTTGTTTAGATATAAATCGAATTCTCTGTGTTTTTCCTCGTCTTTTTTTGGTTCACCATATCAAGTCCCCAGACTACAGAAGCCATTCTTGTATACTTAACGTCCCATACCAAAAACAGCTTGACACGGTTGGTCTTCAACTGCCTCTTTGCTCATCAATTTGGCAGTCAAATTGGACCATTCGCCCCTCATCTCTTCCTTGGCCACCCCTCCTCAAAGCAAAATCTCCACTGTTTTCCTCCTGCTTGTAGGCCAAACTATCAATGAGACCATTCAATATGACGAGTTGGTTCATAATATAGAAAACGATCACCTAAATCTCTTACTTTCTACTCTTCTTTTCCTCTTTTCATTCCAACTTTCTTTTATCCACACTTTTTTCTTATCTCACACACTATAAATCACTTTTCACTCTCTAATCTTTTCTACTCCCCCTTATCTTTTTTCATTATTAAAAAAAATTAAAAATAAGAATAAAATAAATGTAAAATAATGTCAATATATATTAGGCACCGATAGGTGCCAATACCTGTACTTCTAATAAAATTTTTTTTTCTTTTAATCAAAAAAAAACAACAACAAAAATTCCTTTTCATTCTAAGAAGTGACTATTTTGGTTCAAGTGACCATATATAATTTAGATTTTGTCTGGAAGCTAATTAAAACTTCAGGTTATTGTGTTGTTTGTATGGATACATTGTTTTAAAGCCTGCAGTACTGAGGGGACAGGCTTTTCCAATAAAATGCTAGAAACCATAGCTGGTCATGCAACAAGAGCAAAGAACCAGGCAAAATCTTGCTGGCCAATTCCCCAAATCCTCCTTTCCCAGAGTCCTCCAACCCACTGTAACTTGCCCTGTCCAGAATGCATTAATATTTCAAAATACGTTTCGATAAGACAGCTATTATAAACGCAACTATATTACACCCTTAAACAGAAAAACTCTCAAGATAATTTCAATAGAGATCTAAAGAAAAAAGTCGAAAATAATTCAAAATACCGCATTTTTTCCATCTTAGCAACACGATGATTCTTGCGAACTAATTTTTAAAAGCTCTTATCCTGTGTTTGTTTCCTTTCCGCCATTTCAATGCAATACTATCTATCTGTGCATAGTTTCCTTTTTTTGGCTTTCTCCCTTTCATAACTAGATGTGCTTGTTGTAGGCACTTTTTTTTTCATGAGCACTACGATGGACATCACAAACTCTGGCAGCAAACACTAACTCAGTCCAACTGCCTGGTATGAATCCAGCAGCTTGAAGGTTGATGTCCAAATTTAGGAGGCTCAAAGTCATTGTTGTCACAACGACTGCCTGTTTGCTTCTCAATAAAAATTGTTTGATTCTCACATCCATGGTTGATCAGAAACCTAATTCCATGTCCTTTGGTATATCTGGTCCTGGTCTTTACATCACAATCTCCTGTTTGGTTCCCTCATTCTAATCTATTCTTTGACTGGTGGCATGCAAACAAAGCTTTTCACTGTACCTCAGAAATCATGATAATAATAAACTAACCAAATTCTCTAAAACTTGTGTTAAGTCATAGTCACAGATTGAAAATGGTGGAACCAATGCCCATCCGGCCCAACTTGCCCACACCGGCCCCACACTTCCCAGCTACACTACTCCCACATGCCCTGCGTTTGGTCCATATCCCTCCAAGTTGTGTTATCCATGTACCCTGACAACTGATTCCTAAATCGTTGGGATAGTCCAGCCTCAACAACCTCCTCTGCAGCTTGTTTCCATTCACCCACCACCCTTTAGTGTGAAAAGTTACCCCTCAGATTCCTATTAATTCTTATTCCTCTTCACCATGAACCTATGACCCTCTGCTCCTCGATTCCCCCCTCTCTGGCAAGAGATTATGTTGCCCTAGCTCTCAATTTTACCTGTCACACCTTCACCTTCTGCTTGCTGACTTTTCATTACTCTTGATTAAGCACATCATGATATTATAAATCAATCTTACCCTGAAAATTCTCTTTTCCCTCACACCACCCCACTGCATTAGGTCCCATTGACATGGCCTCCTTTCCCATACCTTAAACTCCTCCAAGACTTGGCCAATCTCAGAGATGTGTAAATATCCTCTTGGTTCCGGTTTTGGTGTTCATCCCACACTACGCACACAAACACACAACTGTTCGCACCATTGGTGGCTTTGGCTTCAGCTGCTATGTCCTTTAAAACTCCTGAACTTTCCTGACTCTTGTCTGCAAAAACCCACATCTTTAAACCAGGTGCATTGGTCACATTTCTTTCTATCAATTTTTTTGTGAACATTAAATATATTTGTCAATTTTTTGTCATTTTTTGTCATATATATATTGTAGCTTGCATTACAAGCTACAATATATATATTGGATTTCTTATATTTTATCAGTCCTCATCTGTACGCAGCAACAAATTTATTATTTCTAAAATATTTTATGCGCCCACAAACAACTCGGGGCCTACGGCCAAATGCCGCAGCAGCTATTGGTCACCTCTTTCCAAACAAGATGTTGCTTCCTATAGCAACTACAACTGAACACATACAACTGGCCATTTCCAAAAGTATGCTTCCTCCCAAAGCTTTTTCTAATCTTTGCAAACTTTCTAACGACACCCTGTCAAAGGAATCTAATGCGCAGTTTACCCCAACTTGTAAGAATTTGCGAGCTTGGAAAAGACAAGGTATTAATCTAGGGACCAATAACACTCAGTCACTAGTGAGTTGCTATTGGAAGGCCGGTGATTTACGAAGAAACTCCCAAATAATTAGCAAGTGATTTGGCAAACGGGATGCTTCTTGGAAAATGCCGCTGGATGATTCCGCCAAAATAAGGTCATACGTGGAAACAGAACAAGCCTGTTTAAAGCGTGCAAAAAAACTGCAACAGCTGGCTAAACCACGCACCCAGACACAGCCAGATGTCAGAAACAAACACTAGAAACTTTTCTTTTAAACCCAAATCATTTAAGATTACATTGCAATCATTTGTAAAAAAAATCAAACTACAACCAGTTCCTCGATAGAGAACTGTATTGAACAGAATGCCCTCCATATTGAGATGAACAGACTTTAGCATGACTAGAGACTACAGCATGGAAGCAGGGGCCCTTCGGCCCACTGAGTCCATGCTGACCAGCGATCACCCTTTACTATCCTGCACACACTAGGGTCAATATTACAATTTTTACTGAAAGCCAATTAACCTACAAACCTGTACATCTTTGGGAGTGTGGGAGGGAACTGGAGTACTGGGAGCAAAACCCACGCAGGTCACCGGAGAGAACTTAAAAACTTCTGTACGGATAGCAACCCGTAGTCAGGATCGAACCCTGGCCTCTTGGTGCTGTGAGGCAGCAACTTAAACCCCTGCCCCATTGGTGCTGCACTAGGTCTGGCCCTGCTTAGTATCTTTGCGAGAGATTCCCCCACTAAATCGTGGGGCCCTTTGTAATTCTTGGTACTTTTTAAATGTTGTGTAAAGACCTTCCTAGCAGTGCATTCCCAACTCTCCAGGTGAAAAAAGCTTCTTCCTCTGAACACCCAACTCACTTATTCCTTTTCCTTAAATTATGCCCCTCTGGTTTGAGTCTCCACTAGGGGGAAAACAATTCCTCTACAATCCACCCTATCTACAACCTTTCGCTTACAATTCATAATTTTGTGTAGCTCCATCAGGTTTCCCCCCAGCTTCCATCATTCTAAAGGATGACCTTTAAGAGGTTTATAAAATTGTGATGCATGAGTAGGTCAGTCTTTTTGCCCAGGGCATGGGAGAACAGAATTAAGGGGCAAAGGAGATCTGGTGGTGCTTTAATTCCCCCACACAGAAGCATGGTAGTGGTCTGGGGTGGCTTGCAGAAGAGGTGGTAGATAGAGCAGATACAATTACAATGCTTTCAAAGGGATTTAGACAGGAATATAGGAAAAAGGGATACAACCCTGATGCAGACAAATGGGCTTAGTGGTGGATAGGCATGATACGGGGTCGGGCGCAGATGGGTGGGCTGAAAGAGCATGTTTCTGTGCTCTAAGTTTCCTTAATTTATAAACAAACCCCAACTAATCCGATCTCCCTCATAACTGAAATATTGATTGTCCCCAGGCTACAGACTGGTGAATCTCCTCTGCACCCTCTCCAGTGTAATCATGTCCTTCTGATGGTGTGACGACCAGACCTGTACACGATTTACCAGCTGTACCCTAAACTAAATTTTAGAACGTTGCACCATGATCTCTATGCTCTAATATTCTCTGCCCTGGCTAATGAAGACCTGCATCCCATGTGCCTTCTTATCTACCTGGGCTGCCTCCAATGAGCTTTGCACACCAAGGTCTCACTGTTCCTTGGTATCTCTTGGACTGCACCATTCATGATGGTCATCCTTCCCTTAATAGCCCTTCCAAAATGTACCAACTAACCTTCATTGGGATTAGATTCCATCTGCCACTGCTTCTGCCCAATATGTCAGCAGAGGAATATCAATTCCGAAACATGTGACTATTTCTCAGTATAAAAACAATGCCACTAAATTTTCTGGTCATCTGCCAACTTATACCTTACTACAACATTTAAATCGTTCATGTAAATGACAAACATTAAGTGTTTAATGTTAACATGATTTAGAATATTCCTTTACATCCTCCACCTTCTTTGTCCTTCATCGTTGATTAAGGAGGATGTCGCAGCAGTGATCAGGGGGTGGCATTACGACGGTTCGTTCCAGTGAGGCTATATGGGTGGAGCTGAGGAACAAGAAAGGGATGATCACCTTGTTGGGGGTGTACATACAGACCCCCGAATAGTCAACGGGGATTAGAAGAAACAACTATGCCATTAGATTGCAGACAGCTGCAGGTCAAATAAGGTTGATGTAATAGGGGATTCTAACTTTCCCAATATAGACTGAGAAAATCATAACGTGAAGGGTTTAAATGGGGTGCAATTCCCCAAAAGTGTTCAGGGAATTTTCTTCAGCAATATGTAGAGGCCCCCACACGTGAGATAGGGCAACACTGGATCTAGTATTGGGAAATTCAGGAGGGCAAGTTAATGAAGTGTTTGTGGAGGACAATTTTTGATACCAGTGTCCACAGTTTCGATTAGGTTTAAGATAGTTATGGATCGGGAGACGGTCCACGTAATTAAAATGCTCAACTGGGGTAAGGCCAACTTTGAGAGTATGAGAAAAGGTCTCAACTCAAGTTGACTGGAGCAGCTTATTTGAGGGGAAAGGAACATCGGCCAAGTTTTTTAAAAGTGTTGCCGACGAAAGCTCAGGATGTGTATGTCCTCGGTAGAGTGAGGGGGGAAAGCAGGCAACGTTAAGGAAGCTTGGCTGATTTAGGGAAATTGAGACAAAAACAAGAAGGAATGCATGGGAGAGGTATCTGCAGCTAGGGATCGAGTGCATCCCTGGAGGAGTTTCGGGAACTAAGGAGTAAACTGAAAAAGGAGATCAGAAGGCAAAAAAGGGCCAGGGGATAGGTCTGCGGTAGCATTAAGGACAATCCCCAAATTTTTAATAAATACATAAGGGGGAAAAGGGTAACTAGAGAGAGAGTGGGACCTCTCAGGAATCAAAGCGGTCACAATAGACAATAAGTGCAGGAGTAGGCCAATTCGGCCCTTTGAGCCAGCACCGCCATTCAATGTGATCATGGCTGATCATCCCCAATCAGTACCCCGTTCCTGCCTTCTCCCCATATCCCCTGACTCCGCTATTTTTTAAGAGCCCTATCTAGCTCTCTCTTGCAAGATCACCTCTGTGTGGAGCCACAGGAGATGGACAAGGTCCTCAATGAGTATTTCTCCTCTGTATTTACTGACGAGAAAGACAGTAGGACGGAGGAACTTGGGGCAGTCAATGGAAATGTCATGAGAGCAGTCAGTGTTACCATCGAAGAAGTACTGAAGGTAGACAAATCTCCAGGGCCTGATCAGATATATCCGAGGACATTGGGGGGAACCAGAGAGGAAATTGCGGGAGCCCTGGTTGAAATTTACGAGTCATCCTTAAATACAGGAGAGGTGCCGAAGACTGGAGGGTGGCAAATGTTTGTGCCTCTTGTCAAGAAGGGCTGCAGGGAAAATGCTGGGAAAACTAAAGGCTGGTGAGGTTAACATCTGTAATTGGAAAATTACTAGAAAGCATTCCGAGGGATAGGTTTATACAGGCATTTGGATGGGCAAGGGCTGATTAGGGACAGTCAGCATGGTTTTGTACGTGGAAAAAGGTCGTGTCTCACAAATCTGATTGATTTTTTGAAGATATGACCAAAATGGTCAATGGATTTCAGTAAGGCATTCAACAAGGTTCCGCATGGTAGGCTGCTCTGGAAGGTTAGATCGCATCGGGATCCAAGGAGAAATCGCTGAATGGTTAGCAAATTGGTGATGGTGGAAGGTTTGCTTCTTGGACTGAACGCCTGTGACTAGTGGTTTTTTGTGCCTCAGGGTTTGGTGCTGGGTCTGGTACTGTTTGTCATCTACTCATCAATGATTTGGATGAGAACATACAGGGCAAGAATTAGCAAGTTTGCTGATGATACAAAAGGTAGCGGTTTTGCAGAATAGTGAAGATGGTTGTGAAAGATTGCAGCAGGATCTGGATTGATTGTCCCAGGTGGGCCAGAGGAATGGTTGAAGGAATGGTTTACAGAGAATTGTGAGGTGTTGAATTTTCGGGGGCGTCAAACAAGGCCAGGACCTACACAGTGAATGGTGGCCCTCTTGGAATAGTGTTGTGGAGCAGAGGGATCTAGGAGTACAGGTGCATGGTTCCTTGAAGGTCAAGTCGCAGGAAGATAAGGTGGTCAAAAATGGCTTTTGGCGTTTGGCCTTCATTAGTATTGAGTATAGACGTTGGGAGGTCATGTTGCAGTTGTATAAGACGTTGATGAGACCACATTTGGAATATTGTGTTCAGTTTTGGGCACCATTTTGTAGGAAAGATATTGTCAAACTTGAAAGGGTTCAGAAAAGATTTACAAGGATGTTGCCAGGACTAGAGGGTGTGAGCTATAAGGAGAGATTGAGTAGGCTGGGTCTCTATTCCATGGAGCGCAGGAGGATGGGGGGGGGGGGAATCTTATAGAGGTGTATAAAATTATGAGAGGAATAGATCGGGTAGATACACAGAGTATCTTGCCCAGACTAGGGAAATCGAGGACCAGAGGACATAGGTTCAAGGTGAAGGGGAAAAGATTTAATAGGAATCCGAGGGGTAACTTTTTTCAACACAAAGGGTGGTGGGTGTATGGAACAAATTGCCGGAGGAGGTAGTTGAGGCTGGGACTAGCCCATCATTTAAGATAGATACATGGATAGGAACAGGTTTGGAGAGATATGGACCAAGTGCAGGCAAGTGGGACAAGTGCAGCTAGGACATTGTTGGCCGTTGTGGGCAAGTTGGGCTGAAGGACTCGTTTACCACATTGTATCACTCTTTAACCATCCGTGAATAAAGATGAGGTGTTAATTTAGGACCTCACCGGGTCCACTGGCTCCACGTACGGATTGCTCCTAGTCCCTAACGTGCCTGATACTTTCCCATATGACCCTTACTTAATGTACTCGTAAAATGCTTGGTGTTTTCCGCAGTTTATGTCTGCCAGTGACATTTCAGGCCCCCCCCTTTACTCTTTTTCTTTTAACTACTTCCTTAGACATTTTATTCTCCTGAAGGGCACTCTCACCAGTTTTTCAGTGCTCTGTAACCACCACTTCATCTCCCCCCCCCTCCCCCTTGACATCAGGGATCCTTGGACTTGCCTTCTTCGCCTTTCCACACTTTGTAGGAACAAATGTTGGCTTTGTACTCTCACTATTTCACTTTTAAGACTCCCGCTTGTCAGATGTAGATTTAAGTGCAAGACGTTCCCAGTCTACTGTTGTCAGGTTCTGGCTTATGGTTTTAAAATCTGCCTTCACCACTGTCATCTCTTTCCATGACTAATTTAAAAGGACAGTGGAAATTGTGAGAGTTCTGCCCAGCTTCATTCCCGAGATTGGGGCTCAGGAAATAAAGCTGGGTCTCCACGTCTCAAACAGGACCTTCTTTCAAAAAAAATTCAAAATAAATTTTATTCAAGTAAAAAATATGCACAATACAGGAACTGTGCAAAAAATTATTCGGCCATTCTCGGAGTCTCTACATACATTCAATACCATTTACACAAAATCACATACTTTTACCCGACGCCCTTGCCACACATGTGGCTCCCTGCCGTGGAATCCCTTCCTTTATTTGAGGGGCGTCTCCACCAACACCCTGCCCCCCAATGTCCAGCAGCGGAAGGACCTTGGACTGTCGCCCTCCCCCACCGAGCCTTGGCGGTGGCTGCACCGAGCTTCAGTGCGTTTCTCAGCACGTAACTCCTGCAGTCTGCAGCGGGCCAGTCGGCAACATTCCCTGACGGACATCTCGCTCTGCTGGGAAGGTCAACAGAGTCCGGGCAGACCATAGAGCGTCTTTCACCGAGTTGATGACCTTCACTTGATGTCCGTCTCCGAATGTGTCCCTGGGAACAGTCCGTCAATCACAGAGTCCTCTGTTATGGAGCCGTTCATTGTTTGGCATTTGCGCCAGGCCTACCCTTCGCATCACCGGCACAGGTAGAACCTCAGCAGGTAGTGACACTTGGTGTCCACGTGCTTTGGCTCTAAGCTCCGTCTGATGCAGCCACACACGAAGGTGGCCATCAGGGTGAGGGCGATGTTTGGCACGCTTTTACCTTTGTCGTCTGTTGTACATCACCAGTAAAAGGACTGTCCTTTAAAAAAAAAAGTTGTAAGCACATCTGGTCTCATTTGCAGAGCCCTCTGGGACTTCCCCTTTCATCAGTTGCTGTGGTAGTTTTCATAGTCAATACTCCCTCCTGTTTCAGTTCCCTCCCCCTTTATGTTAGAAGCTACTAATCCCCTGGAGCGTTGAATTGTCATTTGCCCTTCTTTCAATGAGTCATATACTATAATTCAAATCATAGTGATATTTTTTGAGCTCAAACAAATAACAACCTGAACCTACAAAATTAATTGCCTTTCTCCAATTTAATTTCTCCAATGAAAAGAGTTTTTAATTAGATTCCCTATAACGTAAAACTTTAGATGGAAACAAAAACTTGCATTATCCTCATAGCTCATATCTAAACTTTCATCAATTTGTTAATGTTTTCAAGGCTGAATACTTCAAAATGCAAACAGTGCCATTAAAATATGTAAGTACAAATGAATGGGTTCAATTATGTCTGTTGGTGATATTTCATTCTAATTTGCATTAGTCACAAGAGGTCCAAGGTGTTCTTTAACACATTATAAAGTGGTTTACACCACCTCGCTTGTAAATCTTGTTTATGCTGTAAATTAAATACTTCACTTAGGATGCCTTGCAGGGATAACATTTTACAGGGAATAATGGGGCATTTGTTGATATGAGGCTTTCTATTGTTGAGTGGCTCACACATTCTTTGTGAAGTCATGTGAATTACAATCTCAAATATTTTCAGGACACCACATCTGAACCTCATTAGCACACTCACGCAGAGACTGCTGCTCTCCGTGCTACCTTGTAAAGCAAATATATTTTTCAATGTGTATAAGCATTCCATTGATGCCATAAGGGAAAAGAACTTGAAAAACAGCAACATTAGGATGTGGTTTTTGCTATTAGCAGGAGATGTGACAAGTAACTCTCATATGAAAGAAGAGGTTTGAGATCAACCCAACTGGTAAAATAACTTTCTATCCTTTGATAAAAATTGGCTCAACCAAAATGTCAATCTTACTTCAGAGCGCAGTTGATAAAAGCTGAAAAAAAAGTTTAACCAAGTTTATTTTTGAATTGGCACTTTTTAAACAAAGATATATTTAAAAGATTAAGGCCAAGGAAAAAGTGCAAGCACTGGACATTCACTTATGGGATCAGTGAGCAATTACATGGCATTACTTCCTACAAGAAAGTAATTGTTGTATTTAACAATGCACAGATAGGGCCTTGGGTTTACAGATCAAGAACCAGTTTGAAAATAAAGATTTCTTGTACCTATCCAATATCTGAAAATGTTGCCTTACAGTATTATTTTTGCTATTGGGAATAAACCAAGAACTAGCATCATGAAACATTTTACAATACAATGTGAAATTGGCAGACAGAGAAGCTGGGCTATTTGCCCTTAACCTAATTAGTACACTTGTTTAATGGGTTTAAATATGACAGTATACATTATTCAAATCCCCTCACCAACAAACCACATTGTGAATTATGCTACAACTGTAAGCTGGAGAAGCAGAGAAGGATTGTTTTATTTTTGAGCACCAAATTTAAATTTAAAAAAAGATAAGTTGTAATAGGGTGTTGCCTCAAAGTGCCCGAGACCTGGGTTCGATCCTGACCTCGGGTGCTGTCTGTGTGGGAGTTTGCACGTTCTCTCTCTCTGTGACCACATGGGTTTCCACGGTGCACTGGTTTCCTTCCATATATGGATATATAGGATATATCCTAAAGACTGACAGGTTTGTGGGTTACTTGGCCTCTTTAAAAAATCCCTAAATGTTTAGGGAATGAATGGGAAAGTGAGATAATATGGAATTCATGTGAAACTGGTGAGTGATGGTCAGCATGGACTTCGTGGGTTGAAGGGCCTGTTTCCAATGCAGCATCTCTAAAAATATATTTTGGGGGAGACTATTGGGCAGCACAGAGGTTATTACCATAATTGTTATATTAAAAAAAATAAACCACATACGTTCACTCTGAAATCTCAGAGTATATTTAAAGAATTACAGATATTAGGCGATAAATTGTAGTAGAGCCAAGTCCTCTGAAGGTCAGCGTAGTGGCTGTCTCGCTAGCAACTGTTAGTCCTTTCAGTTATTTTTTGTGTGTCTAACTGCATGTCTTAAATGTTTCTCTTAGTATGCCTTATGTGAGGGGTGGTGGGGGGGGTAATAGGGGGAAAACCGTTTTCCTAGTCATTTATCTGGGACAGAGATGCGTCTTTTCTCTGTATCGCATCTTCGTTTCACCCCCCCTCGCCTCGCGGCCTACCAACTGGATTGGTGCGACCTTTCCTACCGGAGGACCGGTCAGAGCTTCAGCAGCGATGCAGCGCTGAATTACCATCGCGGAATGGGATGATGCCTTGCCGGGGATCATCGGTGTTGGAGCTCCGGAGTTTTGGGCCAGCTGAATTTAACATCATGGAGTTGTGGTTTGCGGAGCTTCTAGCCGTGGGCGGCACTGACTTTAACATCGCGGAGCGAGGCGCTCCCTTGCCGAGGATCGCCAGTGTTGGAGCTCCGTCCAGCCCGGCCTGTGGACTTCGGATGTCGCTGTCTCCGGTAAGAAGCGGCCGATTCGGAAACTCCAAGCCGCGAGTGTGTTTCGATCTGTTCCGACATCGGAGTTCCGATCATCCCCGCGAGAGGGCCTGTACAACGGGACATCCGTAGCGGCGACTGCGAAGTGTTCAAAGGCCCAGAACGCGGGTGAACAAAGAGGAAGATGACTGAACTTTATTGCGTTCCATCACTGTGGGAAACGTTGATTCCGCTGTGGGGGATGTTTATGTTAAACTCTATCGTGTAGGTGTGTTCGTTTTATTTGTATGGCAACGCAAATTTCACCGTAACAATTGGTGCATGTGACAAATAAATGTGAGCTTGAAACTGGAATGAACCCCTCGTTAAGACCTTCAGAGAGCAGTAGCTGAGGGATTGTTTTTTGATGATGGGGGGAAAAAATCAGGCAATAAATTAGACAATCAAAAAGAAAAAAGAAACAAACACGACTGGAGCTTATTGAAGTGTCAGGTGCATTTCAGTGGCAGCTCTCTCAGCGTTAGAAACGTTTGTATTCAAATACTTGAGGACTTATTGTAGGTTAATATTTCTGTGCCCTCGTTGAGAGAATGCTGCACGGCCGTTAATGTCAAATATTAACCAGAGCTGTCCTCCAGCCTCTTGGATTTTGTAAAAGACCAACAGATAGACATGAAAAGCAGCGTTAAAAAATTGACAAACAAAAGACTACAGATACAGTAATGATGTAGCATCTGTGCAGGGAATTACTCAACTCCAACAGTAGGTCTGAGTCAACAATGTTATTCTATTTAAACGCGGAAAAATAGGTGCACGGGTAGGCCATTTGGCCTTCAAGCCAGCACCGC
Source organism: Okamejei kenojei (assembly GCA_035221665.1). Classification (NCBI taxonomy): domain Eukaryota; kingdom Metazoa; phylum Chordata; class Chondrichthyes; order Rajiformes; family Rajidae; genus Okamejei; species Okamejei kenojei. Next base: position 76,980,879 of record CM069131.1, read on the forward strand.
CATTCAATATGATCATGGCTGATCATCCAAAATCAGTACCTCGTTCCTGCTTTTTCCCCACATCCCTTGATTCCTTTGACCCAGAGAGCTAAATTGAAATCTCTCTTGAAAATATCCAGTGAATTGGCCTCCATTGCCTTCTGTGGCAGAGAATTCCACAGATTCACAACTCTCTGGTTGAAAAAGTTTATCATCTCAATCCTAAATGGCCTACCCCTTATTCTTAAACTGTAACCCTGGTTCTGGACTCCCCGAAAATCGGGAACATTTTTCCTGCATCAACCCTGTCCAATCCTTTAAGAATTTTATATGATTCTATCCGATTCCTTCTCATCATTCTATTTTCCAATGAATACAAGCCCAGTTGACCCATTCTTTCATCATACTGTATGTCAGTCTTGCCATCCCGGGAATTAACCTGGTGAATCGATGCTGTACTCCCTCAATAGCAATAACATCCTTCCACAAATTACGAGACCAAAATACTCCATGCGCAGTTTCACCAGGGCCCTGTACAACTGCAGTAGGACCTCCTTGCTCCTAAACTCAAATCCTCTCGCAATGAAGGCCAACATGCCATTAGCTTTCTTCACTGCCTGCTGTACCTGCATGCTTACTTTCAGTGACTGATGTACAAGCACACCCAGGTCTCGTTGCACCTCCCCTTTTCCTAATCTGATGCCATTCAGATAATAATCTGCCTTCCTGTTCTTGCCACCAAAGTGGATAATCTCACATTTATCTATATCATACCGCATCTGTCATGCTTCTGCACATTCACGCAATCTATCCATGTCACCCTGCAGCCTCATAGCATCCTCCTCGCAGCTCACACTGCCACCCAGATTTGTGTCATCTGCAAAATTAATTCCCTCGTCTATATATATTGCAAATAACTGCGGTCCCAGCACTGAACCTTGCGGCACCCCACTAGTCACTGCCTGCCATTCTGAAAAGGACCCATTAATTCCTACTCTTTGCTTCCTGTCTGCCGACCAGTTCTCTGTCCATGTCAATACCCTACCCCAAATGCCATGAGCTCTAATTTTGCACACTAATCTCTTGTGTGGGACCTTGTCAAAGGTTTTTTGAAAGTCCAGATACACCACATCCACTGGTTCTCCCTGATCCATTCTGCTTGTTACATCCTCAAAAAATTCCAGAAGATTAATCAAGCATGATTTCCCCTTCATAAATCCATGCTGACTTTGGCTGATGCTTTCACTGCTTTCCAAATGCGCTGCTATTACATTTTTAATAATAGACTCAAGCATTTTCTCACTACCGGTGTAAGGTAACTGGTCTATAATTCCCGTTTTCTGTCCCGCTCCTTTCTTAAAAAGTGGAGTCACATTAGCAACCCTCCAGTTCACAGGAACAGATCCAGTCTATAGAACACTGGAAAATGATCACCAATGCATCCACAATATCTAGGGCCAACTCCTTGAGTACTCTGGGATACAGACCATCAGGCCCTGGGGATTTATCTGCCTTTGGGTTTAATTTAAAAACTCTTCTTCTATTCTAATCTGCTTCTTTTAAAAAAAAATTCTACTGATGCAAAATTAACTAATCTTCGGAAGAACTTTTGTGAGTTCCATCATTCATGCGTCATCCTTCAAATGTAGTAAAACAGGGGCATTCTCAATCAAAGGATGCAAGGAATTGTAGATCATCGGTTCCGGGCTGCAAGAAGCATGGTAGCTATTGATACAGGGGCTAAAGTTAGTGATGCATAGGAGAGCTGTGTTGGACCAAGGGTAGAGTTCCAAAAGGATTGTGTTGCTGGGTGAGGTTGTAGAAGGAGGGGCAAGATCTAGGTAAAAAAAAATGGAGTCACTTCTGGACCACGTGCCAATATCGGGCCGGGAAGCAAAGGGGTGGAACGGGATGGAATACCCAAGGTGCATATAGTTGCCACATAAATGACATTGACAAAGTTCCAAAGTACCCCCGCCGGCTCCTCATTTGTTCAACCCCCCCTCCCTCATGGCAGTGCCCCCATGCCGGGTTCTCCACTGTTCTTCCCCCTCCCCCCTCACAGTGGTTCCCCCGCGCCTTCACAGACTAATGACCGCGGATCGGCGAGGCTCCATTGGCCCAGGCAGGCTTCGCCGCCCGGCTTCTCCGCGCCCTCTTGGGAGGTGGTGCAAGTCTTGATGGGTGAAAGCGAAAACGTCAATTAGAATAGTGTTGGTCAAGTTTGAGATGTGTTAAAATAATGTTGAAGATGGAAAACCATCAGCAATAGCAATAGGGAAATCAAGTTCAGAGAAGGTATAGACGATCAGGACTGAGTTGAGGCAGAGATGGAGTAATGCAGTATGATAGAGATGTAAGCCAGTTATGTTGGTGATGCTTTGGATACATAATAAGAATCTCATCTTGGCAATGAATTAAAATCGCAAGGCATTGAATGGTCTGACTTTAGAATAGTGCAAAGAAAGAATGGAATTAGTAGTTAGAGACTAGGATTTGAAGTATGGACAAAGTACAATCATTTCTATACTCCCTATATTTGGAAGAATAAAGTTACTCTAGTAATTAATCTGCTTGAACTATATGCTTAATCCTGTCAGAAAGAAAAATATTCTATTAATAACATTGATACAATTTTTCAAAACTTCACAGACTGCAAAGCTTGCAGAGTCAAAACAATGAAAGATGTTATTAATAGTCTCTCTTTCTGACAGGATTAGACATATAGTTTGAGAAGATTAATCATTTAAGATGAGTGTGGGAATGGATGGATTTGCAAACAAGGAAACAGTATTGACACTGTTGTAAGAACACTGGAATTCAGAGCTTGAGTAGAGCTGAGCTGTTGGATGTGCAGGAACGTGGTCAGCTGCCAAGGTTCAGGAGGAGAGTATTATACATACTGATCCTCCAAATAATGTAAATGTGTGGACTTAAAGGTGGAAAGGAACAGCTGATCAGTGGCATTCATTCCAAAATGTATAATAAGAGAGTATTAGTGACCTACTGTAGCTCAGTTACGTCAGTCGAAAGCACCAAGGATTGAGTACATAGTCACAAAACTATAGAGTCACATAAACAGACAATTCAGCCCAACTCGCCTAGTAGACAATTTGCTTACCTGAGCTAGTTTCACATGCCTGTGCTTGGAGTTGTGAGTCTGTGGAATTCTCTGCCTCCGAGGGCAGGGGAGGCCGGTTCTCTGGATTCTTTCAAGAGAGAGCTAGATAGGACTCTTAAAAATAGCAGAGTCAGAGGATATGGGGAGAAGGCAGGAACGGGGTACTGATTGGGGATGATTAGCCATCATCACATTGAATGGCGGTGCTGGCTCGAAGGGCCGAATGGCCTGCTCCTGCACCTAGTGTGTATTGTATTGTTTAATTATCAGGGTTACAAATCAACAAGGAAGTGGGTGAATATACAAATCCAAGTCAACACTTTCATATTTCAATTCAAGCAAATTTAATGCTGTGGGATGAATACAGTATATTCAAAACCAAAATAATTAATTGATGGAGATACTCATAAATGCCATTAAATGTGATTGCGACATCTAGTCAAATGCAGATAAGAAATAAATGGGGTCATTTGAATATATGCAATATCATGTATCCTCAGTCCATAAAGTTTTAACATTTATTGGTTTATGAGCAGGTCGTTTCCTTGAATACAATGGCACAAGGTGTGACTGATTGCTAAGAGTTCCACCAGGGTTACACATCACCTAACATGGAACTGAACCTCTTGGAAAAACAAAGGTGAGGCTTAAACCTCAGTACTACAGAATTAGTTGATCACAGATGACAAATGACTAATTACCCGAGTACTGTCCGGTTTGGATAGGGATGCAAATCTTAAATTTTACTTCGGAGTCACGTGAGTGACTATGTGAAGAAGCCCCGGCTGGCGCTAGAACGGCATTACGTCGACGCTGACGGCAGAAGCAAGAGCTGCAGCACGCAGCTCCTCGCAGCGGCCGAAACGGACCCGCAGGTAAGTGCAAGGAAAATAGGGGACGTTCTAAAAAAGACGTTACGCTGGTAGAACCAGCAAAAGTGAAAGTAAAATTCAAAATCAGAGTCACGCTGGCGTACTGATTTAGCCAGATAATAAAAAAGAAAAATGGAGAAGTCTCAAAGGAAAATAGTGTAAAAAGATCGTCTGGGTAGAAGCTAAAGAGTCGGGACAAGAGATTAGTGCGGATTCGGTTCCGATACCGGTGGCCGCTGATTCACCCGTTAGTGAGACTATAATTTCTCCAGAAATGCAAACCACGGAGGAAAATGTTCCTAGAAAAAGTAAAAAGAAATCCGTGAGGCCCGTGGTTTCTGATGATGACTCTGATAATGAAAGTCCTCCGGATAATAAAGCTATATGGCTTAAAATGGAACATATGGAGAAAGTGCTCCAAAATATTATGAGACAAGGGTCACAGTACCCAGACGTTTCCCAAAATGACCCTGAGGGGTTTGAATATCCAAAATATGGCTATGTGCCAAATTGGGAATTTGAAACTTCAGACCCAGGATTAAGGGTGGAGGAAGTCTCATTGGATATAATTCCAGGTGTATCAGGGCTGCATACACTTGGAATTATAGTGTATGCAGCCCTGATACACCTGGAATTATATCAGGTGTATCAGGGCTGATACCCTAACCCTAACCCTAACCCTAACCCTAACCCTATCCCTAAGGTGGCAGACAATAGATCATGGGTGTTTAAAGACAACACAGAATGGATGTTGAACCCAGTAATTTTCAGTAAAATTGTGATTCAATATGGGTTACCAGACATTGATCTGTTTGCATCAAGATTAAATCATCAATTGCCTAAATATGTGTCTTGGGAACCAGATCCAGATGCAGTAGCAGTAGATGCTTTTTCACTACATTGGGGGAATATGTTCTTCTATGCTTTTCCGCCATTTGCTCTGGTTCAGCAATGTCTGAAGAAAATAGAACAAGATTCTGCCACAGGATTATTGGTGATTCCAAATTGGCCGACACAACCATGGTTCCCATTGATGTTAAACATGATTAAAGAACCATATATGTCAATTCCTAGCAGCAGTGATTTGTTAATAAAACCAGTAACCAAAGAGATTAGTAAGATTAAACGAGAACTTACCAGTTCGAAGTTTGATCTTTATTTTATGAGGAGTAACGATGAGGGATTACGTGAAGAAGCCCCGCCTGGCGCTGGAACGGCATACTTCAAAGCAGCGGCATGAAAAACACAGAACACAATAGCCGGAGTAAGATAGTAAGGCTCATCATAGATTTAGAACTACCAGATGATCATTTATTTTATGAGGGTGTGGAGTGGAGGGCACGTAATCCCTCATCGTTACTCCTCATAAAATAAAGATCAAACTTTGAACTGGTAAGTTCTCGTTTAATCTGACTATTTTACTTCGGAGTCACGTGAGTGACTACGTGAAGAGTTTGAAGCTTTCTGCGTTTTTCATGTCGTAGAATTTATTCCATACGACAGTCCGGCTCATTCAACACAGTGACGAGCGAATAACACATTTTTCCCGAAACATTGCCTCAAGTTATGTGATAAATTATTTCACATTATAAAGAATAAAAGTAATGCCCTTTCCATTGAAAGGCAAGTTTATCACAAAATATCAATTGATATATATATTTTGATGGTATGACAAAGCAACAATTATAGAGAACCCAACACTCCGTGGTCCAAACCCGACACCATGACTGGTTCCTTTTACTTTAACATTAATTTACACCCTCCTGCGGCCTTGCATCTTTGCTCGAGCGGCTCATCTCGTGCCATTCCTGTGAATGTATCTACCTCATTAACAGAGTGATTTTCCACCTTTCAGTGTTAGTTCCACTGAATGTATCCAATTTCTAACCATCTAGAATACATTCCTCTAGAACCATCAGTTTTTACTGAACCTAATGTGGTTTTTGTGTGTAATAAGTAGTGCTGTCTCATTACCACAGAGACTCTTACCTACTTCAATATATTTCATCAATGTTCACACACACACACACACACACACACACACACACACACACACACAACTTAAGGCCGACAGGATATGCTTATAGGTTTACCTTGGTTTCAGCTCCTCTTGGTGTGCTTTGTTTGGTAAATTCATAAACATATATGATAATGTAATCTGTATCCACATGCAATTATAACGTAATATTTGCAATGTTTGCACTCTTATATTGATAAAGTCATCAGCATTATTATTTTCAATGTTAACTCTTCTTTTTTTTTTTTTTTTTTGAATCATTGATAGAATTAGAGTCCATTGCCTAAGGCAATTCAGGACTATTTATCTCTCGACTTATATATTACAATTTTGGACAGATTATATATATATATATACACACCCATATATATATTTATATTAATATCCACATATATATCCCTTCCATATCGGGGTATTATGAATGCACCTGATAACTTCTTGGTTAGTATATTGTCCGTTAATAGGACGGTAACACTCTATCAATTAGATACTCAGAAAAATGCAATCCACAAGGAACTCACATATATCTAATATGATAAAATAACTTTACTGTATACACAGACTTCCAATTTCTTATAACAAAATATTATTTTTTAAAACTTATTTCTGCAAATTGCAGGTATAACACTTCTTTTATACATAATTATTTTATTGTTATGGTTGTTATATTAGTTAAACATTCCTAGACTTCTTTGACCATCAAACTGTTGTAATGGTCTGGTCAACCTGCAGATAGTCAAATTCATATTTTCATGTCATGGATGCCTTTGTACAACAATAAATTACTGCAGGGTTACATAAAACTGGAGAACCCAGCGGGTGCAGCAGCATCCAAGGAGCGAAAGGAGACAGGCAACGCCTCGGGTCGAGACCCTTCCTCAGACTTCAATAAATTACTGCAACTATGAATCATCACAAGTGGTTCAACATCACTCAATATTTATGAAACCATGAAGGATCCATATTGGGCCACCAAAATGCCTCTGGCAGTGTCCTGCTACATTTTCATCAGACACTGCCCTATCAACAAAATGAGGAACACAAAAGAACATATTTTCCTCATGTAATTGAGAGAAAAGCATCCACCTTTCCTGTACTTGGTTTACCCACAAGAACATTTAAAAGATCGGTGATTTAATCTGTATGCAACCAGATTAATCGTAAGTAATCCCTATTAATGACAATGTGTTTTCCTCCCTAAATTTGTTGTCTCCGATACCATTGTCTCTTCCTTAGAGATAAAAAGCTGGACTAAAACTTTTAGAATATGCCACATCTGTTTACTCAGATAATCCCATGATTATTATTTGACTTATCTTGTGTGTTTTAACATATGCCACAGCCGTGGTATTGTTCACCTTGATATGACATGGACACTTCCATAATAAAACGATCGATATTTAATCCATAACTCCTTATACTTCAATAATTAATACAAATGTTTGGAAAATTTTTAGGACAATCCATTCATGCTCACCTGGTGTTATTGTCCGCACTCCCAACAAGAGACGTATCAATTATTCTTATAAGAATAGATAATATTCTTATCTTTACCCAAATATTCACAGAAGCTGTACATCATCTGTAACACTTGCTTCAGTTTGCAACAGCTGTTAAGCTTATAGTTGAAGCAGCTTGTGAACCTTTCTTACATTACTTTAATAATGATAACGTATCATTTGATATTTGCATAAGCCTCTCACAAAGGCATTAATATTCTTATAAGCTTCTGTATTCCTTCTTTTGGAGCTTTATTTACTCTTTACCTAACCTAATGGAGGGACAAAGTATGTCAACAACAATGAGACATATTTGTATCATGGAACAATTTCCCCCCCCTTATGGTGCTGAATTACTCCTAAATTCAGAATAGTAATTTATGAATATTTTATTAATGCCTAAGCATACGCTTTATGTAATGGGTCAGGTCCTTACCTTCCAACAGGTTTGTAATTGCAGCAGTAATTTGCAGCTGACTCTTATAACCTTCCAATTTAAATGTAATCAAGATAACCCATGATCATGATCTCATTAGTGCAATGGTTGATCTTTTATCAGCATAATTGTTCTTCCAGTATTCTGTTTAACAGCCTTGAACTGGTTTAATCCTTTGGACAATGTTTTAACTTGCACAGCTTGACACATTTTAATTAATTTCAAGCACCTGTAATATTGATTAACAATTTGTTAATAGCAACTGTATTTCAATGTTCAAGATGTTTCCATTTTAATAAAATGTTCTTACACTGTGAAAGTGTATATAAAATGATGTTTTGTATGGTTTATACCATCAAATCTTTACACTGAGGTAATTTTATAATATATATATACGTACCCCTTCTTTATTGGAGTTACTTTTGAGTGCAAACCTAAAATCAATTTTTAAGGTTTTCTTATACAGGTGAAACCAATCCTTTCTTTAGTTATATTAAATTAATGATCATAATACACCTGTAATCCCCCACAATTGGAGATTTCATTAATTTATTTTGTAACAAGATGTTTGCACTTCTTCAACGTACTTCAAGCCTTCTTTTCCCAATTAATGGGTTTGGATAAGGCTATGTTGGATTATACCACTTCTGCCTTGGTTTTGATCCATTATCAAATCTTTCTTTGGATCATAGTTTTTCCCCCAAAGTTTAAAGATCTTTGCCTTTGTTTTGATCCATTATCAAATCTTTCATTGGATCATAGTTTTTCCCCCAAAGTTTAAAGATCAGTAGTCTGTTCTTTTGTAATCAATATCTTTGATTTATCATAAGGCAGGTTTATTCCATGATAATCAGGAGTTTAACATAACCTGATTTGTATTGATCTGTGAATCTAGAGTGCAGATTTGGTAAATTAATATTATATATTTCTTCCCATTGAGCTCCACAAACTGATGGCAATTTATTTTATTTTAAAAATATTAGTTATTTGCACAAACTTTTATTTTATTTTATTTTATTTTCTTTTCTTTTTGAATAGTAATGCCATGCACCAGTTTGAAATACTTTGAAATTGTATTTCCTTATATCTCATATAATTTGAGACATGGATATCATAAACGGATTCACCGTTGATATCTTTATAAAACATAAAAGTTTTATCATATTCTGCTGTTTCAATCATTACAGCATTGGTGAGGTTTTAGTTTTCCATGTTTATTTTTCATGGCCTCACTCATCATTAGTTCTGCTGTTTTAACCATAACAGCTTTTAGTGAGAGACCAACTAATTTTTGGTTTCCATGGTAATTTTCTATGGCCTCACTTCTTATTCAGGTGTTGTGCATATACCTGTGTGTATATATATATATATATATATATATATATATATATATATATATTGGTGCTGTGGTGGGTACTTCATGACCAGCCACCACTATCAGTGCATTTTTTAGAGTCAGTTTTTGCATTTTATTTTTCACTGCCCTTGTTTCTCCTGAGTTTTTTCCCCCTCAAGGAGACTACCTTCAGAAATATCTGAGGTAGATATTCCCACCATATTTCATCATATTTTTTCCCTTTTTATATGTGTGAAACCCCCTTAGGGTAGGTTAGGGAATATTTCCATTATTTTCCGTCTGAAGGCCTTTATTAACTTTTTAAATTATGGCCTTTCTGACATTTAAAATTTCCCCCCCTGCCAAAAGTTTGTGGAGCATCTAAAACTCCCTAACGTAATTTTAACGGTCACCAGTATCGGAACCGGCTCCGTAATTTATCTCCCGTCCCGATCGCTGGGTATTTCCCCGGGACGTTCTTTTTTAAACTCCGTTGTTTTATACAGAGTATTTTGTTCTATTTTAATCTTTTATTTTATTTTTGTTTTTAAATTCATTTTAAATCCTGGTTCAATACACCAGGCACGGAGTTTTCCAGACCTGGAAAACCAAAAGTTTCCAAAAAACCAAAAGTTTTTCAACTGCACTTACCTGCCGGTTCCGTACCTACCGCTGTCGATGAGCTAGCCTCTGCAGCTCTTCCTTCTGCCGTCAGCGTCGACGTAATGCCGTTCCAGCGCCAGGCGGGGCTTCTTCACGTAGTCACTCACGTGACTCCGAAGTAAAATCATCCATTACATGCTTATATGAATTTGTTAATCTGCAGGTTTTGACCAGACCACTACAAGAGCTTGGATTGTCGGATAGAACTATGGATATTATAGTTGCATCATGGCGAGATAGCACTCAGAGACAATACATGACACATATAAAGAAATGGGAAAATTTTTGTAGACAATCAAATATATCCTATCATACTGTGAACATTGCAAACATATTGGAGTTCCTTGCCGAGTTGCATTTTGAGCAGCACTTAAGTTATAGTGCCATTAATAGTGCATGTAGTGCCTTATCATCTTATTTAGGACAAATCTCTGACCAGAAATCAATTGGATTACATCCATTAATATCCAGATTTATGAAAGGAATCTTTAACAAAAATCCACCCAAACCAAGATATACAGAAATTTGGGATGTCAGCATTGTACTTACTTTACTTAGGCAATGGACTCCAATCGAAGTTTTATCATTGGAAAAGTTAACATTTAAATTAGTAATGTTAATGGCATTGGTTTCAGCACAAAGGGTGCAAACATTACAAATGCTACGTTTAGACTGTATGCATGTGGCTGCAGATAACATTGTGTTTTATGTTTACGATCTGATCAAACAAAGCAGACCAGAGAGAACTGGAGCAAAGGTAATGTTTCAAGCTTACCCTATTGATCCAACGTTGTGTGTAGTTAAACATTTGAATCAATATATAAAAGCTACCAAAACTCTTCGAGGTGATAAAAAAACATTAATGATTACGCATAAGAAACCACACACAAAAGCTTCAGTACAAACAATTTCAAGGTGGTTAAAACAGGTGTTACTTTTAGCAGGAGTAGACACTGATGTGTTCAAATCTCACTCCACCAGGCAGCAGCTACGTCCGCGGCGAAGTTACAGGACGTACCACTTCGAACACATTTTAGAAACCACAGGGTGGTGTAAAGAAGAAACTTTTTCAAAGTTCTACAATAAACCTGTTCACACAATGACAGGCTTTGGACACGCGGTGTTGGGTTCACTATAATCACCTGCTTTGTTTCACTATTGATTGATATTATCGATTTTGTTTATCACTTATATCTTTTTATCACTTTTGTAATGGTTTCCCAGATGTAGAAAAAAAGGGGGTTATTATATGTTCTTTTATCATTAAAAGATTTATGGAAAGAACTAAAATTGATCCGGTAAAAGGTTATTTACTCATGTATGTGTTGACCTAGCTGGACTGTCGTATGGAATGACTCTACGACATGATAAAAAAACACAGAAGCTTCAAAATCTTCACGTAGTCACTCACGTGACTCCGAAGTAAAATAGTAAGATTAAACGAGAACTTACCAGTTCGAAGTTTGATCATTATTTTATGAGGAGTAACGATGAGGGATTACGTGCCCTCCACTCCCCACCCTCTTAAAATAAATGATCATCTGGTAGTTCTAAATCTATGATGAGCCTTACTATCTTACTCCGGCTATTGTGTTCTGTGTTTTTCATGCCGCTGCTTTGAAGTATGCTGTTCTAGCGCCAGGCGGGGCTTCTTCACGTAATCCCTCATCGTTACTCCTCATAAAATAACGATCAAACTTCGAACTGGTAAGTTCTCATTTAATCTTACTATTAAATTTCCCTCTCACATTCAAATGGTTCAGATAATTAACATTAAAAGTAACTGCAGTTCGTAATCTAATAAAGTAAATGTGAAAAGACAACCTAGTGAATGTGAAATGATGTAATAGACAACAGTAGTAGGCCCCCCTCGGTCATAACTGACCGTGGGTGATGCATCCTAGTTGTTGGCTGCTTGCTCCAAACCTGGGCTGGAGCAGCGTCGCTTGCGGCTGGAAAGACCAATGTGGGAGTGACAGTCTCTGTGGCAAAGGTCACATTTGTGTGTGGTCTCTGGTTTGTTGAGGTTGCTACACTTCTTTCTGTGTGCCCGCTTGTCTGCCGCTGCGTTCATCAGTTTCTCTTCCCCCGTTTTGAGATGTTGGTTCAGGGTACCTCTCCACCTGAGCTGCAAGGCTCTCCCAGGACTCCACATCGATGTTGAACGCCTTCATATCTCTCTTGCAGACATCCTTGTAAAGTAGCTGGGGGCGGCCGATGGTTCTCCTCCCAGATGTCAGCTCTCCATAGAGGATGTCTTTTGGAATACGGCCATCCTCCATGCGGTGGACATGGCCCAGCCACCGCAGTCTGCGCTGCCTGAGTAGAGTGTACATACTGGGAAGGCCAGAGCGAGACAGGATCTCGGCCTTGGACACTCTGTCTTGCCAGGATATGCCCAGGATACGGCAGATGCTTCTCAGGTGCAAGGTGTTGAGTCTTCTCTCCTGCCTGGCATTAATGTAGTCCATGTCTCACTGCCATACTGCAGTGTGCTGTTGACACAAAAAAAAAAAACCGTTGTAGACTGCTGTTTGTCTTCACTTAGTCAGCTTTGGGTTGGTCCACACTCGAGTTTGAGGCGAGTGAGAGTTGTAGCTGCCTTTCTGATCCTCTTATCAATCTCCGTGTCCAAGGAGAGGTTGTCGGTGATGGTGGAGCTGAGGTACGTGAACTGATGGACAGCATCACGTTCGTGTAGTCGTGGATGGATGACGGGCGGCTGCCCTCGGTATCCTGCCCCAAGACGTCTTCTTCAGGCAGATGGTCAGCCAGAAGTCCTTGCATGCCCGATAGAAGCGGTCCATCAGCGACTGTAGCTCCTGCTGGGTGTGGGACACAACTGCAGTGTCGTCGGCAAACAACATGTCTCTGATGAGAGCTTCGCGTACTTTTGTCTTTTGCTTCTGATGCGGGCGAGGTTGAAGAGCCTGCCATCTGATCTAGTACGCCAGGTAGATCCCCTCTGTTGCAGTGCCAAAGGCATGTTTCAGGAGCAGAGCAAAGAAAATCCCAAAGCGTTTTGTGGGAGCGAGGACGCAGCCTTGTTTTGACACCACTGCGGATGTCGAAGGGCAGCGAGAAGCTGCCATTGAACTGCACTGTTCCCCTTCGTGTGATGTGGAAGGATTCTATCATGCTCTGCAGTTTGGGTGGGCAGTCCAATCATTTGGGAGAGCCTTGAAAAGGCCATCTCTCTTGGCGAGGTCGAAGAACGCATTGGTGAGGTCAATGAACAGCAACATACAGGGGCACCCGCTGTTCTCTGCACTTCTCCTGGAGCTGGTGATGAGAAAAGACCATGTCTACTGTTGACCTTCCAGCTCGGACACTGCACTGTGACTCTGGGTAGACACGTTCTGCCACCTTCTGCAGGCGGATCAAGATAACGTGAGCAAAGACCTTGCCGACGATGTTGAGGAGGGAGATGCCTCAGTCGTTGTTGCAGTCGCTTTCCTCTGCCCTTGTTCTTGTAGAGGTAAATGATCATGGCATCCCTCATGTCCTGCAGCACTGGCAAGGACTTCACACAAAGGAAGCAGTAAGGTAGTCCTTGCAATTCTTGATCAGGGCAGGGTGAGTCTTGTCGCTGCCTGGGGCCTTGCCGAGGCCGGGCTGTCAATGACTTGCTGAGTCATCTGCCGTCGGCTCTGCGTCTAACTCATTCATGGTCGCCAGGCACTTGATGGCATCAAGGGCTTGAGGGGGACACAGTGTTCTCTCTGAGTAGAGGTCGGAGTAATGTTCCACCCATCTCTCCATCTGCTGGCATTCGTCTGTGATTACTTCCCCTGTGGAGGATTTGAGGGGGGCTGTCTTGCTTCTGGATGGTCCCAGTGCCTTCTTAATGCCATCGTACATTCCCCTGATGTTCCCTGTTATGGCGGGCCATCTGGATGTCCTCACTAAGCTGTGTCCAGTAGTCATTGGCGCAAAAAAAAAAAATTTTTTTTTTTTTTGCCTCGGGCAAATGATGAAATGATGCAATAGACAATAGGTGCAGAGTAGGCCATTTGGCCCTTCGAGACCAGCACACCACCATTCAATGTGATCATGGCTGAGCTCATACCCACAATCAGCACCCGGATTTTCAATACTGCACATATACTGAAACCTGAAGTTCAATCAAGCTGCTGCATAAACTGTATCATTTGAAGGACTAGAGAGGTTGAGTATATGCCCCAATCAGTATCAATGGTACCAAAGTGGATATGGTTGAGAGCTTCAAGTTCCTACATATTACCAACAATCTATCTTTGACCAACCACAATGAACCTATAGCCAACAATGCATGGCAATGCTTCTACTTCCTGAGGAAACTCAGGAAATGTGGCATATCTACAATGACTTACTAGCTTCTATAGATGAATCGAAAAAAGCCTACAATCGGGTTGTATCACAGCTTGATTGGGAAACCCACGACCACAAGAAATTGCAGAGTTACGGATATTGTCCAGTCTATCGCATGACAAGTCTCCCCACCACTGACTCCATCTACACTTCACGCTGCCTTGAGAAAACATAATCAAGGACTTTTCCCACCATAGTCATTCCTTTTTCTTCTTGATCTCGTTGATACAGAAACTTGAAAGCATGTTCCACCAGCCTCAGGAACAACTTCTACCCCTCCATTATCAGACTTCTGAATGTCCCTTCCATAAATCAAAGCAGAGTACTGATTCTCCAACCTACCTCATTATGGACAGTTTTACTATGGAATGTTACGCTACCATGCTGAAAGCTATATTCATGCACTACGCATTTTATCCTGGTTCTACCTTTGATTGCATTTATGTTATAGTATTATCTATTTAAACTGGACAGCACACAAACAAAAGCTTTTCAGTATATCTTGGTACACATGATAAAAATAAACAAATACCAGATGGGGCAAGTCTGACCACTTTGGCCTTGAGTCCCTGCTGACCACCAAAGACCTGTTTACACCAAATCCTCCACAAATCCCTTTATTTACTCTACACAATCCCATCAAATCCTCCTGGTGCACAGAAGTAGAGATCATAAAACAGTATAGCACAAGAACAGGCCCTGCGGCCTACAATGTCTATGCCAAACATGATGCCAAGTCCATCTCTACATTCACATAATAAATATCTGCTGCAGTTGTACAGGGCTCTGGTAAGACCACATCTGGAGTATTCTGTACAGTTTTGGTCTCCTAATTTACGGAAGGACATCCTTGTGATTGAGGCAGTACAGCGTAGGTTCACAAGATTGATCCCTGGGATGGTGGGACTGTCATATGAGGAAAGATTGAAAAGTCTAGGCTTGTATTCACTGGAATTTAGAAGGATGAGGGGGATCTTATAGAAACATATAACATTATAAAAGGACTGGGCAAGCTGGATGCAGGAAAAATGTTCCCAATGTTGGGCGAGTCCAGAACCAAGGGGTCACAGTCTTAGAATAAAGGGGAGGCCATTTAAGACTGAGGTGAGAGAAAACATTTTCACCCAGAGAGTTGTGAATTTGTGGAATTCCCTGCCACAGAGGGCAGTGGAGACCAAATCACTGGATGGATTTAAGAGAAGGTTAGATAGAGCTCTAGGGGTTAGTGAAATTAAGGGATATGGGGTGAAGGCAGGCACGGGTTATTGATTGGGGACGATCAGCCATGATCACAATAAATGGCGGTGCTGGCTCGAAGGGCCGAATGGCCTCCTCCTGCACCTATTTTCTGTGTTTCTAATATCCCTCCTTTCCCTGCATATCCATGAGCGTATCAAAAGTCTCTCAAATGATGCTATCTTATCTGCATCAAACCACCAACCCTGGCGCCACATTCCAGGCACTAACCACCCTGAGCAAAAAAAGTTTGCTCCACACACATTCAGATTCAGATTCAGATTCAGATTCAGATTCCTTTATTGTCATTCAGACCTTTCGGTCTGAAACGAAATTTGTTACCTTGCCAGTCATAACAATGTAATCAAAATTAAAACAAAACACACAAAAACACATAATTTAACATCCACCACAGTGAGTTCACCAAGCACCTCCTCACTGTGGTGGAAGGCAAAGTCTTAAAGTCTTTGTCATTTTCCCCTACTTGTTCCCCCTCTGTACTGAGGCAATCCAGGCCTTCGATGTCATCGTCCACCAGGCCCGCGGCCGCGCCTCCGAAGCCAGCCGCCACACCACCGCCGTCCACCCCAGCCGGCCGGAATGCCGGAACACCACCACAGGCCCCCAGCCAGGATCGACCACGGGAACGCTGGAGCCGCCGGAGCTCTGAAGCCGGGCCGCCACTGGAGAGCCGCTGAAGCGCCGAAGCCAAGGGGGCCGCAGCCGGGCCGCTGCTTGGAGTACCGCTGGAGAGCCGCTGGAGCGCCGAAAGCCCGAAGCCGGGCCGCTGCGGAGAGCCGCTGAGAGCCGCCGGAGCGCCGAAGCCGGGCCACCGCCGGAAACACCCGCCGGAGAGCCGCTGGAGCCGCCGGAAGCGCCGAAGCCGGGCCGCTGCTGGAACACCCGCTGGAAAGCCGCCGGAGCGCCAATGCCGGGCGCTGCTGGAACTGAAACACCGCCGGAGAGCCGCCGTGAAAGGAAAAAGCCGCCGGAGCGCCGAGAAGCCGGGCCGCTGCTGGGAACACCCGCTGGAGCAACTGCTGGAGCGCCGAAGCCCCCGAAGCCTGCCGAAGCCGGGCCGCCGCCGGCCGCGCTGGAACACTGGAGCACTGAACGCTCGCCACAGCTCCGGTGAGGCCACCAGCTCCGCCATTAGCCTCAGCACAGACGGGAGACGGTTGACGGGGGACACGACAAGAAAAAGGGTCGCATCCCCCGGGTAGAGACTAAAACCTTGTTTCTTCCTCCCCCCCCCCCCCCCCCCCCCCCCCCCCCCCCCCCCCCCCCCCCCCACACAACAGCCTAATAAACCAAATTCTAACTAAAAACAGACACAAAAGGACGAAAAAAAAGTAAAAAAAACAGACGGACTGCAGGTGAGCCGCAGCTGCCACGCAGCGCCGCCACTTCCGGAAACTTTGCCCCTCTCACCTCAAAGCTATTCCTTCTAGTATTTTATTTTTCCATCCGATTAAAACGGTTCTGACTGTCTACCCTATGCCTTTTCATAATTTATATGCTTCTATCAAGTCTCCACGCAACCTCCAGCATGACAGAGAAAACAAAGCAAGTCTCTCCAACCTCTCTCCCTGGAGCTAATACCCCCTAATTCAGGCATCATTCTGGCAATGCACTGGTAAGTAGCTTGTTTACTTTATTAAAATTACTTCCCTTACTTAAAAAATAGATAAAAGCAAAGGATGAATCACTCTTAACAAGGACAAAGGGTGATTATCATGTCATTGCAACTATTTATATAATAATGAACTCCTACACATAGGCATGTAAGAATTTTAATACAAGGGCATTTTGCAGCCGTTTTAAAACTGCACAACAAGTCCAGTTTTTTTGAGCAAAACACTGGAAATCAGCAGCAGTAATATCGGGTGCACTCAGGTCATGAAGAGAAATAAAGTTGCATTTTTAGGTCAAGGACCTTCTGTCAGAACTGGAAAAAGCGATAAAACAAATACTTTCACTTTATTTCTATTTTGTTGCTGATGGACTAAAGTTTAACATTTTCATCTCCTTTCACCTCTCTGCCCCACAATGAGTTTTCAGACTTTATCGCCGAGCCATCACGAACATCATCTGTGGTTTTAAACTCTAACAATTGCCCTGGTCCGGACTATTACATTTTTGTCCATGCTGAGGATCATTCCACCGTATCCCAATTTATGTAAGGTTCCATTCACTCCCAGGCCCCAACCCCAATTTGTTCCAGGGGGGAAATGGTCTGTAAATTGGTCAACTTTGGTCTTGACCAAATCTCAGGAACTCCTTGTTCTCACTGCTCCTCACTGCCTCTGCAATAGTAAAAAAAGTTTATCTCCCGATGATGCCGTTTGACTTTCTGAGTATTTCCAACATTTGCTGCATTTGCAGCAGATATGCTTATTTGCCATACATGAAGCCTCAGGCCATGACAATTACAGTTATTTCAACAGTTTCTACATTCAAGTATCGTGTGCTGCAATCTGCTGATAGTTTACAATCTTTTATGACATCATTACTACAGGATAAGCAGGGAATGAATTATATTAGAAATCCTATAAACATGTGGATAGTGTTACTTATTCTCAACTCATTAACTACAGTGAAAATTGAAACCTTTCATATAAAGATACTAACTTGTTTTTCCAACTGCACATAATTGAAATCTTCAAAGTAAGACTCAAGGTTTTGAGATTACTGCTGCTGGCAAAGTCCGTATTTAATAGCGTGCCCAGCAACCCAAATTGCAATAAACAAGTTGGTGCCTTCCTCTTGGCTTAGTTTCAAGTCAGAGGGTTGTTCACTCAAAGACCTTTTTATCATGATGCATCTTCATCCCCATTTCAATTCATTTGCTGCCAAACCCTCATCCACACATTTCGTACTTCAGATGCAACTCGTTCAAGCCTTTCCCCATTAGCCGTCTATTTCAAATCCTGGCTTTATGCTTCCTAGAGGCCCTATTCACCAACACAATTTTACTCGCTGGTTTTTATATTGGCTTCTGATTATATTATAATTTTCAAATCCTTCAAGATTTTGTCTCTCAAAATTTCTGTAATCTTGACCAACTGTGCAGTTTCTCCAAAATCTCTGTAGTTCTGGCTCTGGTCTCTTTGATTTCAATCACAAGGGTGGTAACTTTAGGCCTTCAACTGCCAAGGCTCTTCTGGAGTCATAGAGTCTGGAAAACACGTCCGTTTCGGCTCACACTTGCCCCACACAGGCCAACATGTCCTGCATCAAAACTAGTCCCACATCCAGCATTTTGGTCCATATCCCTCCAAACCTATCCTATCAATTGTACTTTCCTCTCCTTTCTTTAAATAGAATATTGTTAGGGAGAATTTCCTCTTTAGTACTAGTTATATGCACGATAATTGACCAGCATTTAACCTCAGCAGCATATATTTGCTGCTGAGTCGCCTATCTCCTTCGCTCCTTAGATGCTGCTGCACCCGCTGAGATTCCCAGCTTTTTGTGTAACCCTCGATTCTCCATCATCCTGCAGTTCCTTCTTTAATACTGATTTTAGATGATCAGCTACGATCATATTGAATGGCGCTGCTGGCTCGAAGGGCAGAATGGCAACTTCTACACCTAGTTTCTATGTTTCAATGTTTCTTTGTTTCCAGTCACTCTCCTCCAGCCCTCCATTCCTAAATCCACCATTAAACCCCTCCATCAAACCCCAACTTCCATCTCCCAATGTCCCCCTAATCACCCCCCTCCAAAGGCCACCAACACTGTCCTGCCGACTTTTCCAGCGAGTGCCCTCGAGCTTGAAGGTCGAAGACACTCTTCTGAACTCGCGGATTAGGTCGCCGCAGTGGGACAGCCCCTTTATAACCCCCAAATAAAATAGGAAGGATATTAATTAAATGTGGTTTCTTTGGGTGTGGTCGAGAAGGGTTGTGTGAAGGCGGAGGTGGTTGGTGGTTTGCTGGGTCTGTAGGGAATGATAATATTTGGTGCACATAAAACTAGCGTTTTTACCCACTAAATTTATTTCCTTAGCCCTTGACTATTGTTGTTGCCCCTTGTCCAATCCCCAATCCAATCCCTCATCTCATCCCTGGATGTCCTTATATCAGGACATCTTATATCACTATATGAACCAAGAAATAGCATTGCAGATAATTCTCGCTAATCTTCAAAGTTGAGTTCTGGGATTTGGTGAAAATATCATGTTACCATCCATCAGTCTCTATATTGGAAAGAAACCACTAGCAACTATGCACAGCACAACATGGGCACCCACAGGCATGCATGGGCACAACGCATCAGGCACACACACAGTTTAATGCCAGCAACTCCAGCATTGACTTCCCCGATTTCCAACAGCGAGTGCTCTTTGCAAACTTCTCCAGCACAAGGGATACCCCTAGACTGCTGTATACGGCATTTAGGGCCATGTGGGCCGGGGATTGTCATTTCAAAACTCAGGCCATTTGCCTGAGCACAGACTCTTGAGCGTCAAGCTTCACATTGTTTTCACCGGAGTCCTCCACAGTTTCCCATCTGTCACCCTGGAAAATCTGCTCACTGAATCCTGGATGAACTTCAACCACCTCATTCTTTTCAAGAGGATGTCTGTTCAGATGGAGGAGGAAAAGTTTATTTTTAATTTATTATTTTTTAATTACTAGTTAATTTTTAAATACATTTAATTGCTAAAATGTATTGAATCGTTTTGTTCCCTAATGGATCCTGTACAATTTTTTTTGATTTTATAAAAAGTCCATGAAAAATTAGCATATAAATCTATCCTTTCTGAAATGTGGGCGAGTATTTTCTTCACGCTTTTTGTGAGAGATCCCATGGTAACATTGATGCCGGGAGGCGTGATCACCATGTATGCACAAAATTGAACAGAGATTGTTTTGTGCAGGCAGGTAAATGCAATGTGCAGTGGGCTAAAAAGGTGTGCAAACATTAAGATCATGATGTTTTCACCAAGATCACTTTGAAGATTAAAGAGAATTATCTGTGATGCTATTTCTTGCTTCATATAGTGAAATAAGGTGTGCAAATTATTACTGCAGGTGCAGCTGAAACATTGAGGATCTTGGCCTATCCACCCCCGCATACTTTCTAGCTAAATATTCAATCAATCGAGAACAAATCTGGAAGAGTTTAGAGCGAAGCCTCTGCCTTACCACTCCATAAAACCCTAACTGAAAATGGCGTCAAGTTGGGAAAAGGGAAGTACAATGAGATCTGGGGATTTGAGGTTTTGAGATTACTGCTGCTGGCAAAGTCCGGTATTTAATAGCGTGCCAGCAACATGCAATATTGCAATAACAAGTTGGTGCCTTCCTTGGCTTATTCAGAGGGTTGTTCACTCAAGACCTTTTTATCATGATGCATCTTCATCCCCATTTCAATTCATTTGCGTGCCCAAACCCTCCATCCACACATTTCGTACTTCAGATGCAACTCGTTCAAAAGCCTTCCCCATTAGCCGTTCTATTTCAAATCCTGGCTTTATGCTTCCTAGAGGCCCTTTTCACCAACACAATTTTTACTCGCTGGTTTATATTGGCTTCTGATTATATTAAATTTTCAAATCCCTTCAAGAGTTTAGTCTCTCAAAAATTTCTGTAATCTTGACCAACTGTGCAGTTCTCCAAAATCTCGGTTAGTTCTGCTCTGGTCTCTTGATTTCAATCACAAGGGGGGGGGGGGGGGGTCAAGGGGTAACTTTGCCTTCAACTGCCATGGCTCTTCTGGAGTCATAGAGTCGAAACACGTCCTTCGGCTCAACTTGCCCACACAGGCCAACATGTCCCATCAAAACTAGTCCCACATGCCAGCATTTGGTCCAATATCCCTCCAAACCTATCCTATCAATTGTTACTTTCCTTCCTTTTAATATATAATATTGTTAGGGAGAATTTCCTCTTTAGTACTAGTTATATGCACGATAATTGACCAGCATTTACACTCAGCAGCATATATTTGCTGCTGAGTCGCCTATCTCCTTCGCTCCTTAGATGCTGCTTGCACCCGCCACCCCTGAGATTCTCCAGCTTTTGTGTAACCCTCGATTCTCCATCATCTGCAGTTCCTTCTTTAATACTGATTTTAGATGATCAGCTACGATCATATTGAATGGCGCTGCTGGCTCGAAGGGCCGAATGGCCAACTTCTACACCTATTTTCTATGTTTCAATGTTTCTTTGTTTCCATTCACTCTCCTCCAGCCCTCCATTCCTAAATCCACCATTAACCCCTCCCATCAAACCCCAACTTCCATCTCCCAATGTCCCCCTACACCCCCCTCCAAAGGCACCAAACACTGTCCTGCCGACTTTTCCAGGCGAGTGCCCTCGAGCTTGAAGGTCGAAGACACTCTTTCTGAACTCGCGGATTAGGTCGCCACAGTGGGACAGCCCCTTTATAACCAGAAAATAAATAAGGAAAGGATATTAATTAAATTCTGAGAAAAGGCGGAGGGGGTGGTGGGTGGGGGTGGTTGCTGGGTCTGTAGGGAATGATAATATTTGGTGCACATAAAACTAGCGTTAGCCGAATGCTTGCCTCAGACTAATCAAAGGTCTATAAAAATAAAAGGCCTTACAGGTCCCCAGGCAAGTTAGATAATGTTACATTGCACATTCAGTGTTCTCTTGCAGGCACATACGCCAACAAGGCTGCACACAATAAATAATATGTAAAGGTACTGTTCATCTGTTTTATTCCATCTTGCTTAGCATTGGGAGAGCCCTGTAACCTTATGGCATTTCAATCTGTAGTGGAAAAAACTGCAACACGGATGTGTAAGAGGAGCAGTGGGACAAACCTACATGAAACCTTGGTTTAATGTCTTCATTGACAGATGGTACCAATAAAATATGCTGATTTGCAGATTGACACCATCTACAAGTTCTGGTCCAAAATGATCTTAAATCTGCCTCTGATTCAGAGGAAAGGCTGTTACTGGCAAGTCAAACCTTATAAGGCAAGATTTAAGAGAGACTGGCAATATGGCTGTACAACTAAGTGACAATAGGCACAAAGCCGTTTTCAATAAAATCAGGGTGGCAAACTATGAAGATTTCAATGTGCGCTGTTAAAAATGTTACTCAATCGCCACCTCTAGCTTTGCTGCTGACAGCAGCTGGATCAGGATTCCACTGGCCCTCCCATCCCAAAGTTCATGCTTCTGTATCAATTCTGTATCAATAAATGGTTGCTATAAATGGTTATTTTATGCTCTTCCAAACAAGTTTTTTTTTAAATTGCATTCCTGCATCCAACAAAATATAAATGGTGAGCAGCTTGTACTGATCATGATTAATGTAATAGAATAAAAAATATGAAAAGCGTTCACGCAACGTATAAACATGGAAACTAGTCCTTTAGCCCACCAAGTTGCGGCCAACTATCTACACTGAAACAACACTACGTCCACTTTATTCTTCCAACATTGTTGTGGCCAACAAAATGTTGATGACAGTCAATACTTATGCACAGGTTTTTTAACAATTTCAGCAGGATCACTATTATCATTCAAATTGTCTTTCGAATGCTTTGATTACATGTGTCAAAAACGACACATTTCACAGCCGTAAACAGAAATTCTGGCAAGCATACCAGCTGTGCCAAATCAACATCTATTCATTTATTTAACAATGTCAGTTAGGAATGGACAATTTGCCCACCATTCTGCACTACTGCTAGTTTACAACTGTTCAAAGAACTTAGGTATTCTAGACATTGGACATTGAGTCAATGGACATCCAAACCTTTCATCCTACCCTGATCTCGAGGTCCACATCCTTGTAACTTAACAATACCAGTGTTTTTAAAATGACATTTTACATTGAAATATATAATTAAAATGCTTGCAGCAAACAAAGTTTCGAAAGCCTTGCCAGTGCAGTTACTAACTTTTTAAACTATTTCTCATGTTGCAGTTTGCACCATAATTCATCTGGTTATTATGCAAATAAATAAATTTATGAAAATGTTTATCCTGCTGTAGACATTGTGGTGAAAGTGACCTCTGGCCAAAAGCACATGGGTTATGATAAATCTGCAGGCATTTTTCTAACCCACCACATTTCCTTTCCATTGAAGGCTGCCTGTTCTCTATTGCCCATTTTGTACTCCCACAAATGTGTGTCAAATTTAGATGATATATAGGTGCACTGAATGACAACCTAAAAGGTTAGATGAAAAGTGGTTTCAGAACCGGCTATTGAGAAATATAGCTTGATTCAGTGCAGTGGATTCCTCCTGTAAAAATGGTCTTATTGTGCAAGGAACTAAATGTTTTGCGCAGCTGTGATTTTCTTAGTGGCACAAACTGACCGTTTGTTAGACGTTATCAATTATACTCTCATTCTTGGCAGAGCAAGATGTAAATTCATCAATTTCAATTCCAGATCAGCCAGATATTGTTCAAATAAACACTGGAAGCAGGAGTTATTTCATTTCAGCCCTGGAGAACAAAGTGCAACATATGCAGAATAACTAAAGCCAGTCTAGGGACTGAGATATAACAAGCTGGGTGACAATAGCACTTACCAGTCATTGCCCATTTATACCTCCGTGCCGCAAAATCACTTTTCATTAAAGACTTGTCACAATCTATAGTCATGAGTAATCTTCATCTAAAAACCTTAATCTCCCATTCCACTGCTAGGCTATCACCAGTAATTTGCACCTGCAAATTGGTCTTAAGGAAAAGGGCAAACCTCTTGATGGACCTCTTGGTCTGCCAAGCACTGCAAGATCACGTGCTCAAGGCACTATTTTTCAAACAGTCAACTGTTCTACAGTTATAAATTTTGCCCAAATTTTGTCAAATTCAGCATGTAACATGTTGGGGCTCACTGAGCGACAATTTAAAACGACTGATGAATGGTGGCTTCAGAGCTGGCTGCTGGGAGATGTCATAGAGTGATACAGTGTGGAAACGGGCCCTTTGTCCCAGCTACACTAGTGGCACCAACCTGTGTTTGGCCCATATCCCTCCAAACCTGTCCTATCCATGTACCTGACTTACTGTTTCTTAAATGTTGGGATAGTCCCAGCCTCAAAACTACTCCTCTGGCAGCTTGTTCCATACACCCAACACCCTTTTTTGTGTAAAAGTTACCCATCTCAGATTTTTTTAAATCTTTCCCTTCTCACCTTCAACATATGTGCTCTGGCCCTCGATTCACCTACTCTGGCAAGAGACTGTTGCATTGACCCAATCTATTCCTTTCATGATTTTATACGCTTGATTCAATGCCACAAATCTTTTGAAAATGGCCGTGTGATGCAAAACAAGCTGAATGTTTTATAATCTGTGATGCTCTCAGCAGAGGTAGATATTACTTCCCCGAAATCATGAAGCTAATTTTGTTCACACATTGTCAGTAAGCTCTAGTTAATCATCACCAGATGATCACCAGACATCACTCCCATGCACTGCTTAGTTCACAATGTTGGATAAGACATGATGAGGCCGCAATTGGTAGTGTTGTGTCCATCACAGTACTAACCTCTCCACCATCAAAGGGAATCTATAGGATGCAGTGCCTCAAAGGCAGTGAGCATCATCAAGAATCAATAGGCCACCCTGGCCATGCTCTCATTTCGCTCCTGCCATTGGGAAGCTATAGGGATTTGATAAACCGGACCTCCATGTTTCGGAACAGTGTCTTCCCAATAACAATCAGGCACTTGAACATTATAAACTAAGTGCTGTCTTAGTGCATTAGGGACTTCAGGTTTTTGCTTTGCAGTAATATTGCTTTAAAAAAAAATGGAACTTTGTTCATTGTGTTATCTATAAGTAGTGTTTACAGACCTGTTATGCTGCTGTAAGTAAGAATTTTATTGTTCTGTTTCCGGTACATATGACAATTAAGCATTCTTGACTTGAGTTTTTTGGTCACCCTGCTATAGGAAGGATGTCATAACCTGGACCGAGTGCAGCAAAGATTTAAATGAATGGTCTTGTCAGTACTCAAGGGCCTTACCTAAGAAAAAGTATTGATTGATGAGTGATCTTATGGGGGTGGGGGGGGGGGGGGGGGGGGGGGGGGGGGGGGGGGGGTGAATTCACGAGGATTAGTAAGGTGAATTCCATGTGTCTTTTTTCCCCAGCGGAGGATTCATATCCAAAGACAATAGGTTTTTAGTTTAGAGAGGAATGATTTCATAGAATCTAATGGGCTAACCTTCTTCACTCAGAGGGTAGTGGATGGAATATCTGCCAGAGGTGCAGGTAGTATTAAATGGGATTAGAAACACTTACAAGGTAACGTTGGATATGAAAGTTTAACGTGAATATGGGCCTAAATGCTGGCCAATGGAAGATTAGTTTGGGCCCTTGTTGGCAGGAAACGTTGATCCTGAAGGGCCCGTTTTTGTACTGTGATTCCCCACTTTTGATTTGCTTGGGACACCAAAGCTAGAACTTCGTGAATCCTTGATGTCTTGTCAAATCTCACAAAGCCATAGCTTCAAATTTTCATTTTCAGTGTGAATCTGCAACCTAAAATTAATATTTTCGTTCCATAAGGAGAAAACACAACACACTGAACTCCTCCACTTCAAACTTCTGAAATCCTGAGTGATTAATGCATATTTAATTCACCTCAAAGTGTTCATAGCAAATATGAGTGACCCTTCCATTTTAAAATCCCCCAATTAACAATATCCGCAGAATGTCAATTGATCATTATTTCCCATACATCCCACATGGATTTATTTTGCAACTATTAACCTTATGTGCAAAATCACAAATACCCACACACCCCGTGCTTTGCAAGCTTTGTGGCCCTATATGTCTTGTTTACTAATCGTCTCCTAACACTACGAAGAATATTCATGCCCCGGCCTCCCTCCTATATACATACATCTCCGGTTCCACATTCCTAGTCTGGAAATAACCTTTCCTTCTTTTAAATGAATGTTTACATTTATTATTACACATTAAAAACTCTTGAAGCTCATCTTTTGAACATCCATTTGAATTTGATTTGACACCCCTCCAAAAATTCATTTTCGTCCCCAACCGTTCTATCTCTCCTCACTCTCATTCTTTCTTGGCCTCTAGTTTTCCCCATCTAGTGAAGTTGACTGGAGATACAAGGAATGAACACAGGACAGCTTGAACTTGAGCAAACGCTAGATTCTGGAGGAAACTCAACCAGTCAGGCTGCATTTTTCGCTTATTGTACGACTTGTCAATTCGGGACACTTCTTCAGACTCAGAGGAACTAGAAGAAGGGTTCGAAACCCAAAATTGGTCTGTCCTTTTCCCAGTAAGATGCTGCCTCACCACTGAGTTCCTCGCATTTTTTTGTTTTGGCAAAATTGACTGGAGTTGTTTTAAAATACTAAGATTAGAATTATTTTTTTTGTTTTAACTTTTTGATCTATTAAAAACATGTCCCAGAATATTAAAATGTGCAGAGAGCCATTAACAAATAAACATGATTGATTAGTTTTATCATCTTAGTTGAAGTTGAGATTATATGTAAAAAATTGAGTTTCCCTTTTCAACCTCCAGACTTCCAATAAATCAATAATAATATGAAAGTTAAATATAACCTACAGGACATCAATTGGTTTCAAAATTTAGCTTATTCATGGTTATAGAAAGCATGAAGTTAATTTATACTAAAAGCATGTAGACAGGATTATTTTAGATAAAAAATTTCTTGGAAATTAATGACCAAATTTAGACAAAAAAATTAAATTCTGTGATGTATTTTATTGTTTACTTAACAAGGTTATGATGTGAAATTAGCCACACAACATGCATGCCGGCAATCTTCCACATGGCTAATGATGCAAGACAACTTTCCCATGTAAAAATCTACAGGTTTTGTCAAATCACTTTAATCATTGTCAATAGATAAATTATGTTATGCCACCTAATTATGACAGTGGTCAAAACTTTAAAATATTAAGATACACTTTAATAACCGTGATTGCAGGAATGAAGAACTTTGCAAGCCAAAGTACAGAATGAGACCATGTGGTTTGTGCCTGATTCATAACTGGAAGCCTAATCACAGAGCAAGAGTCAAGTCATGAGGTGTTTTATTGTCATATGTCTCCGGCCATGGACACATTACATTCTTACTTGCGCAGCACAACAGATTTTGTGAATATGTAAACGGGAAAAAAAAAAGTTCAAAAAACAAACAAAATATAGTGCAAATAGACAATAATAATATAAGTCTTTTGCAGTTCAGGCTCATAGCTTATTTGTTGTGTTTTGTAGGCTCATGGGCTGTGGGGAAGCAGCTTGTTCCTGGCCCCCGGGGATGTTTACAGTCTTCAGGCTCTGTACCTTTTCCAGGGCATCAGCCACTTGCCCTTCAACCTCGATCTGGAAAAAATACAGGATAATAAATTGTGCAATTGTTTCTGAGGCATTGCAGCCAATTCATGGAAGACAGATACAATAGGCATGTTTTTTCTACCATTCCTCCACTTATAGTATCAACCTAAAACCAAACTGGCCTATCCTCTGATGGCTATTGGCTAGTGTATCACAAAATGGCTACTTTGGCCTGCTGAAGCAACAAACAATTACTGCACCCCTAAACATGAATGAATTCTATCCTCTTGCAGTACATCCAGACGAGGAGAAAGAATATGTGTAAATTTATCAAGCGGTCATAGTGTCCGCCCATGGTTTTACATCCTGATGCCTATACTCTACCCTCTCTGTGCTGGCATTTTCGGGTCCTCATCCCATTCATTGCCACAGCTCTGGGACTTAAGGGCTGTCCCACAGAAGTATTTTTTAGGAGACTACTGGTGACCAGGCACTGTCGCCATTATGGTCGCCGGTGTGTCGCCTGTATGTCGTGGAGTTGTGGGACAGGTCCCTTAAACTCTATCAACATGCCCGCAGGCTGGGATTATTTTTCCCCATGCAGATCCACGGTTTTAAAAGTTCCAGAATCACAAGGATCTGACAGAAGGGTCCTGACCCAAAACCTCACCTATCATGTTCTCTAGAGATGCTGCCTGACCTGCCTTTGCATTTCTTTGTAAACCAGCACCTGCAGTTCCTGGTTTTGCATCATCGAAAGGATGATGTTCCCCAACTCCAGCCCCAAGGGGAACCTGCCCACTCCTCTGCTCGCATTCCACCCTTCTGGACTCCACATTCCACTGAAACCCTTCTCTTTCTCCCTCTCCCAGCTCTTCGCCCACCACATTACCACCAGGTCCTCACTGCTGCCCTGTGCCCAGCTGGCAGCTCCAACACCGAGTCATGTCTTCACCATCCCCTCTGACCTCCCCTCCTTGATGCTGACAGTCCGCCTCAGCAAAGGCCACAGCTTTACACCACCTGCACCCATTTCTAGGGTGCCTTGCTCACTGTGACAATGGTCTTCTTCCATTGCCTCTGCATCTATTTCTTTGGCAAAGTGTCCTCATCCCCACTGATGACTTCTTTCTTACCAAATACTCTTCCTCTGCAGACGGGGATGTTTCCAGACCAGCGGTTTTCTGAACTTTTTTGCATTACTTCTAGTTTCCCCCTCCCCCTGACTTTAGGTCTGAGGAGATGGTTTGACCTGAAACACCACTTAATTCGGTGTAAACCGCACAGGCAGTTCCTACCTACAACATATCCTGAACTATGATATCACAAGCAACAACCAAAGCACACACAACACAACTCATTCCATGCATCACAGATTCTCATCACTTAGGACTTCTCCCCTCGAGATCCTCAACCCCGCAATGCTGTTTCTTTCTCCTACTTCAGATTCACAAGAACCACTGCCAAGTAGGCTGGTTTCACCATGTTTTTACCCCACTAAATTTATTTCCTTAGCCCTTGACTATTTGTTGCCCCTTGTCCATCCCCAATCCAATCCCTCATCCATCCCTGGATGTCCTTACATCCAGGACTTTTTATCACTATCATTGAACCAAGAAATAGCATCGCAGATAATTCTCGGCTAATCTTCAAGTGATGTTCTGGGCTTTGGTGATTGAAATTATCATGATACCATCCATCATTCTATATTGGGAAAGAAAACCACTAGCAATACCCCAGGCACACCATGGGCACACATGCATGCATGGGCACACAGCACAGGCCACACACACAGATTAATGCCCAACTCCTTCAGTTCCCGATTTCCAAACAGCGAGTGCTCTTTTGCAAACTTCTCCAGCACAAAGGGATACCCCTAGATGCTGTATTACGGTCATTTTAGGCCATGTGGCGGATTGTCATTTCAACTCAGGCCATTTGCTGAGCACTGACTCTTGAGCGTCAAGCTTCACATTGTTTTCACGGAGTCCGGCCAAGTTTCCCATCTGTCACCCTGGGCTAACATTCCCTGCTCACTGAATCCTGGGATGAAACTTCAAAACCCTCAATTCTTTTAACAGAGGATGCTGTGCAGATGGAGGAGGAAAAGTTTATTTTTAATTTATGATCTTTTTATTACTAGTTCAATGTTAAATAATCTCTTAACTTGCTCTCTCAATGATATTGGAATCGTTTTCGTTCCCTAATGGATCCGTTCACATTTTTTTGTTTTATTAAAAAAGTCACTGAAAAATTAGCATATATAAATTATCCTTTCTGAAAGTCGGTGCGAGTATTTCTTCACCGACCTCTTTTGTTGTAGAGCATCCATCGGTACATTGATGCCGGGTCGGCTCCGTGGCTCACCCCATGTATGCACAAATTGAACAGATATTGTTTTGTGCAGGCAGGTAATGCAATGTGCAGTGGGCTAAAACGTGTGCTGCAAACTCTTAGATCATGGTTTTTCTACAAAATAATTTGAAGATTAAAAGAGTATTATCTGTGATGCTATTTACTCCTGCGTTCATTATAGTGAAATTAGGTCGTCGCAAATTATTACTGCAGGTGCAGACTGGAACACATTGAGCGGTTCATATCGGATAATATCCACCCCGCAATACTTCTAGCTAACTTTCAATCAATCCGAGAACAATATTAAAACTTGGAAGAGTTTAGAGCGATTGCTGCATTACCACTCATTAAACCCTAACACTTAATGGCGTAAAGTTGGGCAGAAAGGGGCACTTGCTACCTTTGAGCCAATCTGGGGATCCCTTGTTCATAAGTGTACTTGCAAAAGTAAGTATGCAGGTCAGCAGTGCAGTAAGAAAAGCGAATCAGCAGTTGGCCTTTGTTTAACATCGAGGAGTCTGCTTGAGTATAGGGGCTTACTCCCTATTATGGTCACCATAATTTAAGGAAGGGAAAATTCTTGATATTGAGGGCGTGCAGCGTAGGTTTACAAGGCGTAATTCCCAGGATGGGGGCTTCTGTCATATGCTGAGAGAATGGAGCGGGATGCGCAGCTCGTACCACTCTGGAGTTTAGAAGGCATGAGCTGGCGGAATCTTATTGACTCTAATTAAGATTGTTAAGGTTTTGGGACAACAGCTAGAGGCACCGGAAACATGTTACCGATGTTGGGAGAGCTCCAGAAACTCCTGTGGACATCAAGTTTAAGAATAATACAGGAGGTACAGCATTTAGAAATGAGACGCGGAGTGGAACACACTTTTTCTCACAGAGAGTTGTGAGTCTGTGGTCTTTCTCTGCCTCAGAGGGCAGCGTGCGAGCGTCGATTCTATCGGATACTTTTCGAAAGAGGGCTAGATAGGGCTTTAAAGATAGCGGGAGCTTGGGATATGGGCGCCTACACTCGCATGGAACGCGCCCGGCGGTACTCTTATTGCGGGATGAGACATGCCCATGATCTACATTTGAATGGTGGTGCTGGCTAGATCTCGGGCACCGAATCGGCCTACATCCTGACCACAGCATTATGCTTCTCGTCTATTGAAGCTGCTTGTCTTCAGAGAGAGATCAAGGTCCTGCGTTGTTCTTTTGTTTCAATGAATCATAGGATCATCCCTGTTCGCATTTGGCTTACAACATACCACATTTATACTAAGGTACATGCACATCTTGGCAGAGGAAGGCAAGCCCAGCAAACTGATTCTTATGATCAATTTTCATGGTGCATCATCGCTGCACTTCTCTGCATCCGACATGAGATGACACGAGAGATGGACAAATGCCATACACTGTTTCTCTTTTATGGGAACATACACCACCTACCTGTCCCAGTCACAGCAGTCTAACCCCAAATTTTCTTGCTTTTTTTTTTTTTACCACCAAGACAATTGCCAGTGGAATCTGGAACATCATCGGCTATTTTGGTTGTCACTCATCCTTGTTCGGAAAATCGCCTCTGACCCTGTTCCGATCATTGGTGACTAAGCACGTATTTCTGAATGCTCACCTCCACCTCCACTGTCTACACTGCCCCATGCAGGGGTATTACACTCGTTGACAACTCGATAAAACCACCATAAGTAAATCCCATTAAATCAGTCTCTTTCACTCATTTTTGGTCAGTAGGCATCACCAGTCAGTGATGCCTCCTGCCGATCTTAGACTCCGTACAGATGCACAAAAGAAATAGACAATAGAACAGAACAGCACAAGTACAAGCTCTTAGGTCCCCACCAATAACTGATTTAACATGTCTGACCAAGTGTATAAGCAATTATTCTCGCCTGTATGTCTTCACACATTTCCTCGCCTCACACCAATTTCTGCATATCCATGTGCCAAATGAAAGCCCTCTTCCCTTTAATAGCCTCCATTGTATCTGCTTCCTCGCGACCACAATGCTTTGGCTCCGGTGTGCTTACAGGCGTCATCACACGCATTTTCATTTGACCTTTATCTTAGCATGTGATCTAGTTCTTCGGAATTTCCAATCCTGGAATCTCTACTAGGTTCTGACCATTACCACGCATCCAACACACCACTCGTCACTAATTTTATGGCACCTTTATCAGATCTCCCCTCAACCCTGTAAGTTCTGAGCAAACAATCACCAACTCGTTAAATGCAACCAATCCTTAAAGATAGCTCATCCTCTATCTCCAAGTGGTTTACAACTTCGCCTTTGCCCCCACGCGCACCCCTTTCACCATTCGTCCCGTCCATGTACCTCTTCAACCCACGCATCTTTCCAGATTGTCTTGCCAACATCCAAACTAGTGCCATTCCACACATCCTTTACATCTCTGCATATAATAATTGAAAATCTTTTATCTCTAACTCCCCGTTTGGTTTGCTAATTGTCGGTCCCATTACCCCCCCTGAAAAACCTGAAATTTACCACCCTGGTTGAGAACCACCATGCCTATCAAAACAAGCAGCAACTCTGGTTACTCATCCTCCTCATGCCCCCCTCATCCTAAGCTCCACATCTTTGCTGTTTCTGGAACTCTCCCTCTACCGGGCTCACCAGAACTCGGCTCCCAAGCGGCTCGCATTATTAAAACAGCGCGACAATGCATTTTCTACGTGTTGTGTCTTTTACACCCAACCAGTCCTATAAAGCTGCAACATGACTTCCTCGACCCTCTATATTTATCACAATGTCCCACATACTAATGAAGGGGAGCATACCGTACACATGCCTACAAATTGTGTCACCACTTTCGGGAGCTACGGATTTGGATCCCACTACGTCCCTCCCCTGACATACATGACTCTTAGGGTCCTTGACTAAACGTAACAGAGTATAGCGCCGCAGCTGCATCCTCTCCGCCCGAGGCTCCGCCAATAGCGTCGACTTCATCATACTGACTTCAGTTGGGTGACTGGTAAACAGATCTCAAGATCACTTCTCTCAGCCTGCAACTAAGTGTACCTCAGTCACTCAACAGTTTACCAATCATAGAACATCGTGTTGACTCTGCACAGTCGCAAGACAGCCCTGGGTTCTATTCTAACCAGACACAACTCTCACCTCTCTCACGGCCCGTAAGCTCTGTTTGGATCGTCATTACGTGAATGATATCCTGCACGGTACATCGGAGGACACTCACCTGCTATAAACGGCAACGGCTGCCACAGATACAGTGAAATGTCCATAACGAGTCGCTAACTGCCTCAGCGCTCCAATCAAATGGAATTGCAAATGTCTTTGGATTGGGCCGCAACCTTGACCCAAGCAGGGCTACTAATCATTTCTACAGGATGTTTAATTTTTTCTTGCCCATTATCAACAGGCGAAGTTTCACCAAGGCTCGACCTCTCCACCCGCTTGTCTCTGTTCCATATATTCCACGAGCTGCGCAGGTCTCGCATCTGCTTTCATGAGGATAAATACTCTCAGAAAGCAGCCAGCCAAGGAGTTGGTCCACAGTCTTCACCAGCATCTTCAAAATCTCCTTTCACAGTCTTCTGTTTCCATCCGATTCAAGAAATTCTACGCATTCCAGTCCTCAAGAACGTTAATCGTGCAACTGAAATGACTAGATCAATCGCCTTCTCCACATTAGCTCTGACATCAATCATAATGATAAGTCGCAGTTTTGCTCCTCTGATTGGTAAGCTCTAATTATTTGCAACCAAGTCCACTCTTAGTAAATTGGACCAGGAAAAATTAGGTCTATGAAAGTTGCCATTCTCTTGTACTACTACAGCTTCTGGATCAGGTTGACAATAAGACCCACACCTATGTAAGGATGCATTATTCCACTTGCACTTACAACTCAGCCTTTAAAATATAAATACACTGAATAAGGTCATCATGAACTTCTGAACCTTGTCCTTGCGGGCTTCCTCACTGCACAAGCTATCTTCGTGGCAATTCACTGATGGCAGACACACACGTTGCTTTACGAATTGTCACTAAAATTCTGCCCCTACAACCTGATCAACTTAACGCTAGGCCACCCTCTCGGGTTGCATTGCTCAGTCCCACTCTGTTGCTAACTCCCTGTGCCACCCATCGATGACTGTATGGGCAAATGCCTGTGCCATACATGATCTTTATTATCCACCCACTCGTGCGTACATTGATGCCACTGTTGTCGGAGAGAACAACAACACCCCTCTCGGGAAGCACAGGGAGGAGGTCAAGGATCTTGTCTTGTCATGGTGACAGAACAATAAAACCTAGCCCTAAACATGAGGGGGCTACTCTGGATGCTGGGCCTAACGATTCGCCAGGGCTCCCTTGTTGACACATCACCCGCCGGCATTCATCCAACTGAGATGTGGAGGAGCCCCCATGGTCGGACAGCTTCAAATTCCTTAGGAATCCATATCTATACAAGCAACTGAACCTAGTTCCACCCTGCACACTATTGCATTGATATGCACATCAGTGTATTTGGAGACAGCCCAGTCCTCATCAAACTTTCAATCAATCCTTCATAATTATGTTACATCAGGAGAGCTGGGAGTATGAAATAGCGATTGCATCATCTGGCCCATTCCCTCATTCGGGGAGATGTTAAAGAAGCTTGAAAAGCAAACACATTCAGATGTAAGTCACAGCTTTCTTCCGCTACTATCACTCGAAAATAAAACCTATCCCCATCTCCTACACCCTGCTTATACAATCATTGGTTCAATAGTGCTTCATGCGTCACGTATATCGGCCACCACCGCCCCTACAATTAAATTCTTTGTTCGCATACAGCCTTTCAGCTGCATTCCAATCCTACTATTCATTGAAGTATATTTCATTCTACGTACAAGAGTGTTAAGAGTGTAGATCCAGTTAATGCACAAGTATAGCCATGTTTCAGGCGTTACTCCTTTATGTACTTTAAGTTTCTTAGTTTAAATATCTAATGTCACGTCCTTAACTTGTCCTATCGAAGCGCCACTCACATTGTCTCCACGCATGGATCGAATTGCCCAGCGTCAGCCCCTGGTCAGATGAGTGTTCGTGGTCTCTACTACCTGCTCCGTTCCTCTCGAATGTAGCTTCTGTTCACGCCCGGGAGACACCTCTCGCGCAGCTATCTTGCTCGATCTAATAGAGCCACAGGCTGCAGCGTGGTCTCCACTGGGCCAATACCACCACCACATCTTAGCCCAAGCCTCAGATACTCGGACCTTAAACGCATACGCACATCTATCTCCGTTTGGCCATCGCTACAGCCTACGTGCACACTGGGCAGTCTCCACCTACCTGCCTACTCATGAGCTCCTCTGAGCAACAAGGAGACAAGTTCCACAGCCTGCTCATCAGGATCAAATTCTTTTTTCCTCACACACGCCACCCTACTAACCTTTTGACAGAAACCTTCCCAGAGGTGCTTCTTATTCTTTACTTCTACTTGCATATTCTTGTACCATTACTATCGCTCTTTTACTTCATTTAGTATGTTCACCTCCCTGCTATCCTCGCATTAGAAATGCACTCATTTTTCTCTGTTAGGCATTGAATCTTCTTTATTTCTGTAACAGTTTTCTCTGCGAGTTTCATGTCGAAATAGAAAATTTACATTCACTCCATGGTGTTTATGCACAATTATCTCCGCTATTTGTGAAACCAATTTACGAAAACTAACCTCAATCAATCCTCTCAGCAATAAAAAAATCTAAGCTTAGGTACATTTAATAAACATGTCACTCTAGTGCCAGCCCCACTCAGTTGGTTAGATTTCCCTGCTTTAAGATGTAGGCAGATTCGCTAAAGTCACCACTCTTCCATGGCATCGAGCAGCCTATAGCAGGGGCCTGTATAGTGGTGCGATAAACAGGAAATGTCAGCTTCATCCCTCATCTAAATACTTTTCTATTGATTTGAACAACTCTCCTAACTATTAAATAATTAATATGCAAATTATTTTTTTGTGAATTGCAATAATAAACTCATTCTTCAAAGAAAAATTAATCTGACTTTAATTTTCAATAAAGGTTGATTGGCCTTGCAATCAATCATATCTCGCTTCTCCTCTTTCTGTGATTCTCCTGCACTTTCCGACCCACCGTTTTCGTTACACAGACTAAGTAGAGGTCCCGAAAATAAGGGTCTCGATCCGTGGAAACGTCTCCTAATTACCTTTTCTTCCAGAGATGCATGTCCTGACCGTGAGTTGTCCAGCTCGTTTGTTGCTACCCCGGGTCTTCCCCCCCCCCCCCCCCCCCCCCCCAGTAATCAAAGCTCGATTGTCGTATGTGAAGTTCACTCTAGAATCGTAACTGCGCTGAATCCTAACACGTGAAATCACAAAGACATATGTTCTGGCATATTACTTCTTCCTTACAATATGCCACATTATCTCTCTAAGGTTGCTTACCCTCGCAGAGGGATGTGCTCACTGTGCATATTTGATCTTCCAATAATTACAGGCGAGTCTACAAAACTTTCTTTTTAGTATTCTACATTGGAATTTGTCTTTTGAAATATAAACACATTAAACCAATAAAATTTGGGCAATCTGCATCGTTTTATTTAATGTTATTAATTTTACTTCATTCAAAAAAATTTGGCTTGCCATCGGATTCAGACATTTGTCCAAGGTGAATCTGGTATTTTTTATGGTAGGTTGCCATTTTATATATGAAAATCTATCTCGCTAGGCATTAAGGTGTAACGTGAACTTGATTACTGCCATATTCACTCTTTTCGAGTCTAATTTCCACTTATTTACACACAGTAATTAAATCATCGTCATCGCTGCCACACACCTTAGGGCAGTCCAGATTCCAACAGGGTACGGCTACCCTTTACAGCTAACGTATGATTAAACAATTTCTCACGAGGTTCAATTCTAGCGACAAAACGTGTCTAAAACACAAATTCATAATCCTATCATATCTGATCGGTCTTAACTATGGATCGTGAATTGGATTAGTAGGGAAGATTCTAATTTTACGGTAAATTCGATTTCCGCTCAATTATTCAGTTCTAAAGCTTCCAAGACTAGTTGAGCCATTGTACTTCCTTCCATCGTTCCTAACTCGACCTTCAACTTTGCCCTCTCGCTCTGGTACGCTCTAAAGAAATAACCTTACTTCCCACTGTCTGATGTTACTCTTGAACACGTGGGGAGATGTTCTCTACCATATGTGCATGATCCTCTGCATATTACTTATTCCACCAAAAGTAATCAAATCAACCATTGGCCTAAGTTGCTTCTTAATACGTTTTCAATTAAAATCTCTCAATAAAACAAAGATTCTTCCACACCTATTTCTCCCTGTGATACTAACATGTACATAAGAAAGTGACATACCCTTGAATGTCCATACATGACAGATTAATACATGAACACCGGAGCTGATGATTTCTCGCTCGTACACAAAATAATAAGGCTCAAATAGGTGAAAAGAAGCTTTAAGTCTCAGTTCACTAACGCAAAACAGTACAGCACAGAAACGGGCCCTTCCGCCCACCAACTGTTTCGTGCGAAACCTACTAATCAAATTAAATTGATTTCGTAATCCTGCTATGTACCACAATTACTTATCCCCTACTCTATTCATTGCAATTTCCAGGCCGCCCCACTTTAGAGCCTCCGTTCGACTGCCCCACTATAGCTCATCAAGTCTCACACTACCCACCTTTGGACATGGTGTTCAGGCCCCACTACTTTGACTAAAAAAAAAACTTGCCCCGGCACATCTAAAATTAAACTTTGCCCCTCTTATCCCAAGGCCTCCAAATGTTCGGACCTCTTCTCGTCCATTCTGCTCTACTAGACAGTTCCGACTCGTCTACCCTATCCAGCATCTCTGAATCTTTATATGTTCTCTAGCTACGTTGAAATCACACAACTTCACAATGTCTCAGAGAAAACAATCTCA
Organism: Okamejei kenojei; assembly: GCA_035221665.1. Taxonomy (NCBI): domain Eukaryota; kingdom Metazoa; phylum Chordata; class Chondrichthyes; order Rajiformes; family Rajidae; genus Okamejei; species Okamejei kenojei. Next base: position 77,018,994 of record CM069131.1, read on the forward strand.
CCAAGTCTACTTCTACTACTCCTGCCTAGTGTAGATCCCTTAATCCAGGGCTAACATTCAGATTACACTACCTCCTGCACTAACTCTCACTAATCGCCCACTCCACACACCTTCTGAAATACGGGAGGCAATCAGGATGCACGCAACCTCCACAATGTGACAACAGGCGTTATGGCCCCGGCTTCCCGATAGCCGAGCATGCAGGTAGTGTGGGAAAGACCTAGTTCACCGCCATGATTGATTATACCAGGAAAGGCAGTTGAGATTTCACAACCGGTGCGCCTGGTCCTGGAGGAGAGGATTGTCCTCCAAATACCTGCGGTGCATTCATGGAAATTAAAATAG